>APFE031721789.1:315903-372044 GCA_000404065.3 Pinus taeda
TCTGAATAGCTGCAGTAATCTTCTTCTTCTTACCCTTGAACTTCTTAGGTATCAGCTCTGGATGCAGAATCCAACAATGCTCATCATCATGCCCATCCTTTTTACAGTGAGTGCATGAAGCCTTGCTTTTTTGTGCAGTGTTAGCCTTCCTTGCTTTCCATTTCTACTTTCTTTTCTACTTATTCTTGCTTGCAGTGGGTTGGGATGATCCCCCAACTTCTGGACTTCCATTCTTTCCTCTAGCTTCTAGATGAGTAGCTTGTACAAATACCTCATTTATACAAGTGGGATTAAACATGAGGATAGTATGCCTAATTTAGCTGTGTAGACCACCAATGTACTTCAACAGAGTCTCAGGTGAGTCTAATAAGATTCCTAGAATCAATGCTCTCTTTCTAAATTCTTGAGTGTACCTTTGCATGCTTTTCCCTTTCAACTGTCGAAGAGTTTGCCAACTCATCATGGCTTGCTGCATGTAGGTCAATGGATAGAACTGTTTTTTTATTGCAAAAACAAATTCACTCCAGACAGAGATAGTCTTACCATGTCTTTTCATGTCAGCTTGGGTCCTGCCTTCCCACCAAACCAAGGCAGTGCCTCCAAGGCGTAGGCTTGCCAACTCATCATGGCTTGCTGCATGTAGGCCAATGGATAGAACTGTTTTTTATTGCAGAAACAAATTCACTCTAGACGGAGATAGTCTTACCATGTCTTTTCATGTCAGCTTGGGTCCTGCCTTCCCACCAAACCAAGGCAGTGCCTCCAAGGCGTAGGCTTGCACTCTGCAATAAACATCAATTTGTCTAATCCAATTGTCCAGCTTTTTTGCATTCAACTCTCCATCATATATAGGTAGATCAAATTTTACATCTAGTTTGATCAAATATGCTTTCTTTTTAGGGCTATTAGGAGGTGTGAGAAATTTTTCCTCTTTCCCTTTACCTTTTGAGTGGTCATGGGAATGTAACTCATCTTCTCCTTTGTCTTGTTTAGAACCTGATGAATCTTCATCCTTATGTTTTCGAAAGTCCCTATACATTTCTTATACCATGGACTTTATGGCTAGGAAACTATCTATGAATTGAGGCTCTAGCCCCATAGAACCTTCCTCTGACATTGTCTTCCAAGGATAGACTCTCCCAATTTCATAATTAATTTTGACCAACTCTCCTTCTCCTAATTTGAGCTTTGATCTAGTTAGCATTCAACAGCTAAACCAACACAAGCTTGTCTAACCTTAATAGCCTAAAGCTCTGATACCACTTGATCTGAAAATCACTCGTGCCTGATCTAAGTTAAATAAATAATGAATGAAGTTATTACAGACTCATGTGTTCGTGTGTGTCTATGTTATTTTAGGCGACGGATCAATCAGATTGCAAAATACACAGACACTGGAAAATGGAAAATAGTAAGGGAAACACAGTAAGCAAAGACAAGAACACAACGCATTAATAAGGAGTTCACCCTATTCTCCCGGGCTATGACTCCGGTCCAGCTCTCAGTGGTGGCCTTCTATTATTGTGTCTTTAAAGCAGAGATTTACAATGAGGAGCTCAACTTGAGACTCCTGAAACAGAGGATGCTTAGTAGGGTGGTTCTTGGATTCCCCAAACCACTAGAGTGCATAGACTCTTTCCTTACTGTTAGGTAAACTTGACTCAAGATAGAGTCAAAGTTGACTAGGTTAAATAGTGATGGTTTTGGGGCACATGGTATTGTGCACCTATAGTATTTTGCCCATGGTATTATATGTAATGGAGCTTATAAAAGGCTGGAAGGACTTCATTGTAATGCAAGACCTGGAGTTGAGCGGTGAAGGCTCACTTGGTCGGTTGGCCAGGGTTTTGGCCAATGCTAATAAGATCTTATTAAGTTGTGTTTTTCCCTGGATTTGGGGTTTTCTTGGATAAACATTTGTGTTTATGTGTTTATGATTGTTGCTGGTTATTTTTATATTTATTCCTCTTAGTAATTATTTATGTTATGCAGTAAATTTCTTAACAACTGGTATCAGAGCTAGATATTGGTTTCAAAGGGATTCTTTGATGCCAGGGGTTTATAGTGCCTAATGAGATCAATGCAGCCTTTTTACAAATTTGGGTCTGGAAAATAATGGTGGAACAATCATACGCGGAAGAACCTGGAGGAGAATGTGCAGAAGATAGTGTCGTAACTACTAGGGACAGTGCATTTGCGATATTTATCGGTTTGGAACATGCTGACGAATTGTTCGGGATTCATGCGGCTTCAAAAATTGTTCGTTTTCTGCTACACGAGGCCACCGGTGCTGGAATGTAAGAGGTTCTCGTCGGGCTTGCAGTTGGAGCGGTTTGATAGAAGTTTTTTAGCAAATCAAATTGAGAGAGGATGGATCTGAATCGTAGAAGCAATAAACAGAAAAAATTAATGTAGTTAGAATTATTGCATGTAAATGGGCATACTACTGTAAGACCTGGTAAGGCATGTGTACCCCTCGGTGATCACCGGTAAAGTCTGGGTCAGACCTAGGTGATAGGGGGGATGTCGGGTTAACAATACTCTGGGTAAAAAATCTAAGGGGGGTAAGAGCTAGAGTGAGCGGGATTGTCTCACTTAGCAGGTTTGGCTGGAGTTAGTCAAGGAACCCCAAGTCAAGTTTAAGGGGAATTGTTAGGTAAACTTGACCAGGATAGAGTCAAAGTTGACCAGGTTAAACATTGATGGTTTTGGGGCACATGGTATTGTGCACCCATAGTATTCTGCCCGTGGTATTATATGTAATGGAGCTTATAAAAGGCTGGAAGGACTTCATTGTAACGCAAGACCTGGAGGTGAGCGGTGAAGGCTCACTTGGTCGGATTGGCCAAGGTTTTGGCCAATGCTAATAAGATCTTATTAGGTTGTGTTTTTCCCTAGATTTGGGGTTTTCCCAAATAAACATTTGTGTTTATGTGTTTATGGTTGTTGTTGGTTATTTTTATATTTATTCCTCTCAGTAAGTATTTATGTTATGCAGTAGATTTCTTAACACTTACCAAGTCTTGACCTCTCTGGTCTTTAATGGGATGAGTCCAATGGTGCTCAATTCCCGACAAATATCCTCACAGGAATGGCTTGAACCTCTCAAGCTTGGTTTTGTCTGCTCGATGCTGCCTCAGGTCAGCTCGGCTCTCTATTTTCTACTTCTTGCTTCACTGTCTCTTTCACCTTTTATGTCACTGTTTTTCTTCTCTAGTTCTTCCTTTTCGTGATCTCTGAGTTCTATTTTGTCTATTTATTCATGGCTTAAAGCCAATCTGTCCTTGATTGTTCGCTTCCTCTTCCGCCCCTTTGGATTGCTTGTTGTTGTTCACTTAGAGTTCCCTGCCCCTGTGTTATCGCCAACGTCTCACAGGGAGGTGGCCATTTGTCCTCTCACGAACTGCGCCAGCTCTTCCTCAATGGTTCGGTATTTCAGTTACACTGTGGAATTATTCATCTGCCAACTCAATGGTCAAATCAGACTTCAGACTTTTATATGTCGCGGCTTAATTCCCCTGTCAAATCCGGTTTCCCATTGAGCGCAATCTCTACCGTCAAATCTGGAATCCCCAAATCCTACAGTGTTCGCTCATTTCGTGCAGTTGACTTGCTCGACTGTTAGCGCACGATGAGAGGTGGTTTTCTCTCTCATCTACCGGACACGCATTGTGCGATGAATGGAATCGCTCGTTTTCTACCAAATCCGCTTACCGCCCCAATGTGCCTCCGATATACTATCGGTTTTGGAGCGCAGGACCCGCCTTTCACCTTAGCACTTTCCCTACGATTTCACGGCTTCCCATGCGACCGAGCGCTCGGGGCTTTTCCTTCTCGAGGGGTTTTTCCCAGTGAAATCGCGCATCAAAAATGGCCTACGTTTCCCGATCCGGACTTCCTAACTGCTAGTTTTGCCTCCTGCGCGATCTCCATGGACCTCGGTCAACTCGCTTTGACCGAGGTCCTCGTCATTCCTTACTAGCTACAAACTACCACTGTCCAGAGGTCTTCCTGATAGCTCTTTGTTCATAAATTCGAAGTTTGTCCTGATTTGATACAGTCATGGCACTTGATAATTTTTCATGGATCCAATTCAGATCAGGAATGAAGAGATTGAGCATTCATCATCCTTCCATTTCCCCTCACTTCATTATACTCTCCTCACCCTCTTGTAGCTTGGCAACAAGCCATTGGCCTCTATGGAATGAAGAGATTGCTTTATGGAATGAAGAGATTAAGCAATAGTAGATCAGCAATACATCAACCAAATCATCAAAACAAAGTAGATAGCTCGACAATGGCACAATTTAACCGTTATCCCTACAACAATCACTCGCATTAAGCAAGCATTATCAATGGGATTTTCTAACCATTATGTCCAAGGTGACAAAAATGAAATTAATCATGATTCAGAGAGCATGTCTAGGTTGGGTGTCCCTGACAATGTGTTGAAAGGCCACCTAGCATTGTACACCGTGAAGGAGGATGAGTTGCTAAAGCGCTTCGTTATTCTCATGGCATATTTGAACGATATGCTCTTCTCCAAACTCCTTCACAATGCCAAAGAGGAGTGTGCCTCCAATCATTGCAGCAGTGCCCTTACCCTTCCCTGCAACCCATTGGTTTTGGCGCATATCATTCACCTCTTGAAAAATGTCCCCCTTCATCACTATCAATTAATGGTACAAAATGCAACTAATTGCTCTTTTGATATGTGGGCATATTCAACTTCACCTATTCATTCAAAGACCACCTCATGCTGTACTCTTGATATTAAAAATACAAACATAACTCTATATTGATTTACTTCATTTACATTGTAATTTCTTTCTCACAAAATATATATAATATCACATTCCGCTTATATTTAAAATTTAAATTCAGTTTTCTATATATCTATCAAAAATTAAACATTTCAAATTTTTTAAATATTAAACAAATTTAATATTATAATAAATTTATATTTATATATAAATAAATAATGTTTTAAACTATATGAACATAGTGCCCTATCATTCAAACTAAAATAGAAGTTAAGCCAGAATAGTTTGATAAAAAAAAAGTGATAGGCTTCAACGTTGCTCTTATTATAAAAATATTTTTATAAAAAAAAGAAAAAATAATTTTTTCAAGGAATTTAGACTTCTTTCATTAATCATTTTCTATGAAGCAAACCTTGAAATAATTATCACCGATAAAAATGCAATAGTGTACCATTATATAGTCTTTAAGAAAGTCTTTGCCTATAATAAATGGCAGGAAAGTACAGAGTTATCACTATTAAAATTCACATCTCAGATTCATGGGGTGGGGTAGATTTAAATTTAAGGCATGGACAAAACTTCAAACAGCTCCCCCTCTTGTTCCAAATACAATGAACTTGGAAGATAAAATCAACCTTTGTAGCTCAATATTTCCAATATCTTAGAAAAACTTGCGTTGGCCGTACAAAGTGAGTAAAAATTCATGTGGCAGAGACGCTGGTTAGCGGTGATTAAATAAATCCAATAGGTAAGAAAAGATAGATTACCATATTATTAAATAAATCCATCAGCGTGGATTACTGATTTTGGGTTTAGGTTAGATTATTCAAAGTTTTTTTTTTTCAATGGCCAGATTTATCATGATTTAGAACTAAACTGTAAAGTCGATTTAGATATTTTGTACAGTTTTTAAAGTATTATATTAATCAGTTATTACTGTGACAATAATTGTGTCTGCCCCTGATCATAAAAGTAATTTTATTAGGCAAAAGATTTGCCTGAATTGATTATGCGCCTCCATCCTACGTGGCTATATGTTTCCATAATGTTTCCATTTATGTAAACTTTAGAGGCAAAATGTCAAACAAATCTTAGAAAATCTTGTCAAATTACCACCCTCCGAATTCTTACTTATGGTGTACTGCCTAGGATAGCAACCCTATAAGGGCATAGGATAGCAACCGTTAGACACCGTCACACCATGCCAATGTCAACTGGATTACCTAACTTTGAAATTACAAGGACGCAGTCTACTCCATGAGTTTGCAATTTCAACGAAAAGAAAGAGAGTACAATAAATACAGTGAAGTTACAAGAGGTAAGGATCATAAAATGGATGGAGACAGTTTAGTTAGTTAGAATTGTGTGGGGATCAAAACTAGTTAGAATCTGGGCAAATAAATTTCAAAAATCTTGTAAAAGCAGTGTTTGAATCATATTTTTGATGTTGGAAATAGATTCAGTACCATCAAAAACTTTTAAGGCACTTAAAATTATGAATTTTGACAGCTTTTACTTGGATTTACAAAAATCCCTACCGAATTTTTTCAAAATATGGCTTTCCATAACTTTCAGGGCAAAAAAACACAATTGTTAGACTATGGTGTTAGAATTTGATCATATAATTATGTGTAATTTAATTTCAAAGAAAAAAATACAATAGTTACAGTGATACTAGGATAAAATGGATGGAGCATTTTAATTTTCAAATGTTTTGTTTTTTCGTTGGTATTTGATAATATATTTTTTTAGTTAGTTTGTAAATTTCAGTAGCTTAAAATATTTCAGATTTATTTAAACATTTAAAAATATATTTTTAGTCATAATTATCAATTTTAATGGTCATTTGTGAGGACTTATTTTGTATAATAACACTGGGGAGCCAATCAATTATCTTGTGTGACAACGATATGTAGCTAACAACTCCTATAACTTTTGTTGTGTTCCACTATAGACAAAAGTATTGCTTTAATCACATCTTATCATATTACCCAATTAACGATATTTAAAAAATGTATTGGTCCAATTACTTGGATCAATAGGGTTGCTTACCCACGAATCTATAGCTTTTTTGTCTCTAAAGGGGGTAAAGAATAGTTGAGGAGCATTAGGGGAAATGGAGACATCAAAGAGGGTTTAATATGGGGGGAGACATCAAAGCGGATTTAATAAAGTGGTTGTCTACCCACGAATTTATAGCTTTTTCATCTTTAAGGAAGGGGTAAAGAATAGTTGAAGAGCGTTAGGGAAAATAAAGGGGTTACAAGGGATGGAGACATCGAAGAGGGTTTAATATCGGTGGGAGACATCAAAGCCTATTTAATACAAGTTTCCATTCACCTAGATAATGGAAAACATGAAGAAAACCATATGCATTGTTGCTAAACTTCCTCATAGCTCAGAGAGGGACATGTCAGCTAGGCAAACTAAAGTAAGAGGCACTCTTCCTCAAGAAGAGCTTGGATTACAAGTAGATTTGGTAAATTTTGAAACTTATGGATGAATTAGATTCATTTAACTCCAAATCTATCATGGGTCGAAAGGGATCAAATCCCCATAACTACAAATATTTTTTCAAGCTCTAAACTCCAAATAAAAAATATATAAACAAATAACAGTGAAATTTAACCAATTTAATGGTGAAAAGGTCTATGGCTCTAGATAAGGTGAAATTTAACCAATTTAATCGTGAAAAGGTTTATGGCTCTAGATAAATTTGAAATTTCCCATTATATTTTGGCCAATTACAAAAACTATAAAATGGTTATATCTCAAAAATATTTATGTAATTTTTACTTATGCCATATTATATTATTACATTTTAAAAATCCAGAAATAATTATGGATATCTACTTAATTTCTAAAATTCATTAATAAATAAATAAAAAATAGAAACTTTAGTTATATATTTGAAAAATACATATGATATTTCTATTTTTTTATTAACTAAATATATAATTTTTTATTTAAAAAAATTGTAAATTTCACATTAAAACTAATCACAGTACCCTCTTACTTACAAAATACATCTCTGACTATAAATTATTAATTTCTTAGAGGAATTCAAAATTGTTGAATCAAATTATTTCCATATTTGATTAGAATTCAAACTCTAACTTAGTAACTATTTTTTAAAATAGCTAAAATTCACCATCTTATAAGTTGCATTGCTGAGGAGGAATCAAAGTATGTATTATCAACACGATCTTAGTGGGACCATCATTGCAATAGCTAATCCCATTATCGACAAGAGTCCTCGCCAATAACCAAATGCCTTTACTCGTTGCATTCATTGTACTTGCTGCAATCATTGAACTGTTAGGAAATGAGTGCAATAATTGTAAGGAATGAATTGATAGACTGCATCTTTCTCGTTTTATCCCATTTCCCACGCACTGCGAAGCTCCCTACTTTCCTGGGAAACGAGTGATCGGAGCATGCAATTGCAGCCATTGACACTCGCAAATATGATTGGGGAGGAAAACACTGACTTGACCCTTAGACTGCAATGTGGGGAAGAAACAGTTGCTTTTATGAATCCATATCCAAAGCGGGGCAGCCCTTTTTCCTGCAATACTCTCTTTGAAACAGCCATGACAGCATCTCATAATGGTAATAAGTCTCAATTTGAGTGGGTATATGCTAGCTTCTTTTGATAATTGTTTGAATTTACTAGACCCATGCAAAAAAAATCTGCTGAGATGGTGCTGTTATTTAATTTATACAGGCCGGGATATGGTAAGTAATCCCCTGGAAGGAAAGTTGGAATTTGACTTCGCTGCCAGCTGTGGATCTGTAAGAAGAGAAATATCGGACTTGGATGCAGTGAGTTGCAGAGGTGGAAGAGAGGAATCGGACGAACTAATTCGACCAGAGACACCCAGGAAAAAACTGCGCCTATCAAAGTATCAATCAACCATCTTGGAAGAGAGCTTCAAAGAGCATTTTACACTGAGCCCAGTATTATTTAATTCTCTATTTTTTTTCTTAGAACTCATCTTTTTTTTTGGTTGGTTTGAGATAGTAAAATTTAAACCAAATACCATTTCATAACCAATTAACTATTCCACTCATATAATTTATGATAACAATAACAGCTTAATTACTTTCTCATTTAAACTTGCAGAAGCTTAAGTCCGCCTTGGCAAACAAATTAAATCTGCAACCGCGCCAGGTGGAAGTGTGGTTCCAGAATCGGAGAGCAAGGTAAGAATTAAAATCTTTAGCTTATAGAATTACAAACTTCGCTGTATCTTAATTTTCTATTCATTGTGCTCCATATATTTATTATATGCAGAACAAAGTTGAAACAAAAGGAAGTGGAATGCGAGAACCTGAAACGATGTTGCAAGAGTCTGAGGGAGGAGAACAAACGACTGGAAATAGAATTACAAGCGCTGAGAGCCAGGAAAATTGAGCAGGGGGATTTATACGCGCAGCCGCCTAATTCAATGGTTTTGGCTGCGCCCAACAGCCTTATGTTGTCTCCATCCTGCGAGCGCCTTGCAACCACGACCACGACCACCACCATGACCTAGTAGCTCATAACAATCTATGAAGTATGTAACATCCGGAAAGAGGGGTTAAATACTTTTGTTTGACAGAAGTATTATTAAATTATAGTCCAGCTTTAAATTCGATACATGAACTGAAAGCTTATTAAAGTTTATGGGAGGCCGAGAGGTCCTCGACCGAATGCAAAAGAGCTGTGGGTTACATTTTATTTGCTATTGTGAAAAAAAAAAAAAAATTATTAACAAAAAAAATAGAAAATTTACTTAAATATAAAATTGCATCAGATTTATGTGAAAAAAATTATTTGGCAAAAAACTATCAGAAAATTTTGGTAAATTTTTATTATCACAATGAAAATTTTTATACATTTCACTCACTTCATTATTTTAGTTTATATATTTATTTTTTTAGTAAGGCCCTATATATACAAATATTTGCCTCAATACCATGGGTTGTGAATACCATGGGCACTAATAATTTTGAATTCATTTGGTCTCACTCCTAACAATATCTCACTTGAGACCAAATAGAAACTTGAGTGAATATTTTTGACATTGTTTTCTCTTGTGGCTACTAACCCTTTCCCAAGATTCATTTTTATCATGTTTGCCTTACCCCAGCCAAGGTTTTACAAAGTTTTTGTTTATCCCTTGGCAAAGTATTAGATATCAGTTGTAGTGTGTATTTTCTCCAATTGTACTAGTCCATCATTTAACACTTTGACGATCCAATGATATTGAACATCAATGTTCTTTGTCTTAGAATGAGATGTTGGTTTTTTTTCTAAATGAATAGCACTCTGAGTATCAAAATGCAACAAATATTTGTCTTGTTTTATTCCCAACTCTCATAAAAATCGTTGCATCCACAACATCTCTTTGCAAGCTATTGTGGTAACGATGTATTTTGCCTCTGTTGTGGAGAGGGCCACTACTTTCTGCAATCTGGACATCCATGATACTGTTGCTCTTGCAAAAGTACATAAATAACCAGTAGTAGACTTTCTAGTACCCACATCTCTAGCCATGTTTACATATGTGTAACCTTTAAGAACAACATTGTTATTACCAAAACATAAACAATAATTACTAGTACCCTTGAGATACTTTAAAATCCACTTTATTGCTTGTCAATGTCGTTTGTTTGGATTTGCAAGGAACCTGCTCACTACTCCCACTAAATGAGGAATATATGAGCGTGAACATGCCATGGCATACATCAAGCTACCAATGGCTAAAGCATAAGGGATTTTACTCATTTCCTCCCTCTTCTTGTCATCATAAGGGCAGAAATCAACACTAAGTTTGAAGTGTGATGTTAAGGGTGTACCAATTGGTTTGGCATCCTTCATATTGAACTGTATAAAACCTTTTCAATATATTTCTCTTGTGATAGCCACAACTTTTTTCTCTTTCTATCACATATAATCCTCATGCCCAATATTTGTTGTGTTGGACCTAGATCTTTCATTGCAACTTTATTACTAAATTCCTTCTTCAACTTATTAATCATTTTCTTATCATGTCCAACAACTAGCATATCATCCACATACAACAATAGTATCATATGCCTTTATTTGTCATACCTCTTGATGTAGACACAATGATCAGCCTCTAGTCCTTTGAAGCCATTCTCCAACATAAATGAATCAAATTTATTATACCATTGGCGAAGTGCATGTTTCAATCTATAGACAAGATCTTCTTTACCTTTTGTCTTGAATCCTTCTAGTTATTCCATATAAATTTCTTCATTCAATTCTTCATAAAAAAAAATTGTCTTTGCATCTAATTGCTCACATTCCAAGTCTAAAGCAGCAACAAGGCCAAGAATAACTCTTATGGAAGACATTTTAGCAACATATGAAAAAATTTATGTAAATTCAATACCTTCTTTTTGTGCAAATCCATTCACCACTAGCCTTGCTTTGTATCTTTTCTTCTTCTCCTCACCCTCATTTTTAATCTTGTATACCCAATTGTTTTCAAGAGCATTTCTTCCTTTTGGAAGCTTCACTAGCTCAAGTTTTATTTTTCAACAAAGAGTCCATTTCTTCTCCATTGCTTTCTTCCACTTTTCACTACTTTCCACTTCACAAGGTTCCTGAAAACAATCAAGCTCAACTTCATCAATCAGCGAAATATAATTTGAGGGTGGATACTCTTGTGACTGCTTTGAGGCCTAGTAGACCTACAAACCAACTGTGGTGGTGTGTTTTCCACTTGAATATCTTGTAATGGTTGCAGCAAGTTTTATTCTTCTCATTGTTCATCTCGTTATTGAGTTTGTTGCTCGGATTTTTCCAATGGTGGAATATTTCTTGTTGTTCTATAAACTCGTCAACAATTTTCTTGACCTTTGTTTCACTTGCGGGCCTTTTATACATCTCAAATTCATTAAATATTACATCCTTTCTTCTAGCAATTTTGTGATTAATTGGATCATAGAGACGGTAACCAAACTCACCACTTGCATATCCCAGAAAAATGCTCTTCCTTGATTTATCATCTAATTTTCTTCTATGCTCTTTGGGAATATCAATAAATACTTTACATCCAAAAAAATTAGGTGAGAATAATTTACCTTTATACTAGTCCAAACTTCTTCAGCAATAGCATTGTCTAGGACTGTAGAAGGTGAGTGATTGTGAGGTAACAAGCTATCCTTACTGCTTCTACCCAAAAATGTTTTTCCAATCCTGAATCGAACAACATACTCCTCACCTTCTCCATAATAGTGTTGTTCATCCTTTTTGCAGTACCATTTTGTTGTGAAGTACCAAGCATAGTGTTCTCATGTTTAATGTCAAACATATTACAATAATTCTTGAATGCATTGGAGCAATACTCCCCACCACTATATGTTGTCAAACACTTGAGCAATTTATTAGTCTCCCTTTCAACAACATGAAATTTATGAGATATCTCAAACACCTCACCTTTATTCTTCTTAGGGTAGGCCCAAACTTTCCTAAATGCATCATCTATGAATGTAACAAAATATGAAGTTCCTCCTAAAGACTTAATATTCATCGACCCAAACACATCATAGTGTATTGATCATAACAAATTTATTTTCCTTTCATGACCACCTCTGATAAAAAGAAACCCTTATTTGCTTGCCACAAATATAATGTTCACAAAGATCAAGTTCATAGGATTTCAAACCTGGAAGTAGATTTTTACAAACAAGAACTTTTAGCCCCATTTCACTCATGTGGCCCAAGTTCTTATGCGATAACTCCATTGAGTTTTCTTCTTTTGCAACAACAAGTGTATCTAATATCTTTGTTATTATCTACATTGTATACAAGGTTCTTATCTTGGATCCTTTAGCCAGCAATAATGACCCTTTAGTAATTTTCCATCCACCTTTCCCGAAGGTTTTGGAGCATTCTTCATCATCCATCGTCCCATAGGGATCAAACTCATACACATCTCTGGGACATGACTAACCTATTTTAACACGTTACCTTGTCCATCCTCTGTCTCGATTCAGACATCTCTCACTCCAACAATATTACAAAAATGAATATTTCCTAAATGTACTTTACTATGATCAACTTCATCATATGTAACAAAATTATTTTTACATGGGGTCACATGGTGAGATGCTCCAGAGTCAAGTACCTAATCAATGCTACTGCTAGAAATATATAAGCATGTTTCTTCTACTAAAACTAATAACATCACTTTCAAAATCTATAACAATAATCTCGCCTTCCTTGTGTTGCTAGATTTTTTATTTGTGTTTATTTATTTTTTGTCCTTATGTTCCTTTTGTTCCCTCTTCCAAAACCAATAATCCTTTCTCTTGTGTCCTACTCTTCCACAATGAAAACTAGTGAGTCTTCATGTTCTTGATTTCAATCTACCTCTTGATTTTGAACGCCCATGTCTGCCACGTTCAATTTTCCTTCCATGATTAGCTAAGACTATAGCTTTTCCTCCCAGGTTTTTCGCAATTAATTTGCGATGAAACTCCTAGTTCATTAAACTGCTACTGACATCATCAAACTTCAGGGTCCCTGCACGTGTTGAAGTGCTAATAGCTATTATCAAATTCTCTCATCTATCTAGCATAGAGCATAATAATAAGATGGTTCTAATCTCGTCATCCAAAATAATTTTGACAGAGGCAAGCTAACTTGTTATTACATTAAACTCCTTCAAATACTCCGCTACTAAAGCACCTTCCTTCATCTTGAGATTGTAAAACTTCATCAAGAAGACTTTTTTCGATGGTGTGTTCTTCTCATATACATCATGCAACGTTTTCCACAACCCTTCTGTTGTCATTTCTCTAGCGACATTAAAATACATTATTTTCCAAATATTGATGAATTGTCGCGATGGTCTTTCTATCTAGCTTATTCCATTCTTCATCTGTCATTGATGAGGACTTCTTCGCTACTCCCTCAATCAGCGAACATTGATCCTTTAAAATCAGTATGTTCAATATGTCCTCCATCTGCGCCTTCCATAGGGAAAAATTAGCCTCATTTAATTTCTCCACATCACTTAATGTCATTATCTCCATGCTCATAATTCTTCCCAACAATAACCTAACATACACCAAAAATTAAATAGAAGAACCTCACTCTAACCCGATTTGTTAATAAAAGCGAGCAGAAAAATTATTTTACCCAAAAATGTTTTTTTTCATGCTGAAACAAGAAATAATCTAGAAATTTACTCAAACACAAAACACCATATTTACATGAAAAACCCCATTTTGGAGAAAAACCATGGGAAAAAAATTTAGTACATTTTTATTATCACAATAAATATCTTTATACATTTCACTCACTTGATCTTCTCACCCATACATTTGTTTTTTTACTCACACCTCTATATATACAAATATTTCATTATAATACCTTAAGTTGTGAATACCATCGGCACTAACAACTTTGACTCTCTTGATTTGCTCTCACTTCTAACATTAACAGCTCATTCCTCTTTTAAACATTCATATATAACCATGCAACCTATAAAACATTGCTTATATATTGGAGATAAGGCAATAAATATTGTATCATGGTTATCCATATATATTGGAGATAGAGCAATAAAGATTGTATCATGGTTATCCATATGATTTGGATTGGGAAATATTTAAGAATTAGATGAGAAAGAACTAGATTAAACAATTCACTTAAATTTTATTTATTAAATTTTAAAATATTTTTATTTATTTAATTATTTTCTATTTTCCTTAGTAACCTTTTTTTTTAATAGTGCATCTCTTACTGGTATTAAATCAACCAAACAAATATACGAAAGGCATCCAAGAGCTTGCAGAGTGGTGTACAACGGTTGCTTGTGCTGATTTTGGTTAGACAAGACGCAGGAGCTAATATATTGCTAGTGGTTGCTTGCTCGTGATTTTTTGTTTAGAAGTCAATTATCTTCAACTTTGAAGATATAAATTTAATATAATTAATATTAACATCTATAAAGTCAACGAGATATGATTAAAAAATGAAAGAGAGATTTGGGAAAGAGATGCAGGAATCTTGAAAATTTTGAATGTCAATACATGAGAATTTCATAGAAAATGAGTGAGTGGGTGAGGGAGGAAAAAGTGAAAGATACAAAGTTGTTATGATAATGATATAAAGACAAAAATCTTACCAAACCAATGAAATTTGGGAAAGCAACAAATGACAAAGTTTTAGACAGAGACCAGTGTTACGAATGAAAAAATAATCAAAATTTATTTTAGAGAAATGAAAAAGTAAGAGATCATGTTAATAATTATTTAAGGATTATAACCCATCCCATCCATAATTTATTAGAAAATATGGGAAGAATTAGTTTTTTATATATTTAAAGATACCATCCCATGGATATTAAGATGGGAAGAATTAGTTTTTTTCTTTAAAATAAAAATCAAGAAATAAAGTCAATTTTTCAAAATTTTTATTGTTTTTTAAATCTATTTGAAGAAGAATGTTAAAATTCTAGGGGAAGAGTTTTGTTAGGGTTAAGGTATGGTTTCACAGAATTTTTTGCAAACTTTGTACATCATTATTGGCCAATATCATTTAATAAGGAGATGTTTCAAATTTAGATACCAACACTATTGTTGTATCTAATTTTATTTATGAGTGACCATGTGGGGAGAGGGGCAAGCCCTTCCTACAAAAAAGTTATGATTAGGGAAAATTAGTCTAGTGAGGGAGGATCTGGAGCTTCAAATGGAGAAGGAGACACATGGGAAACTACAATTCTTGCAGCAAAATGGGAATCTTTATTTAAAAGTAGATGTTTGCCCCAAGTAACAACTAACCCCAAATATGAGGTTCGACCAAAAACTATAGGGATATAAACAATATGTGAAAGATCATACCCTTATTTGTATGTTTATTGGGATATGGCCTTCAAAGAAGGACCAGGTAAAATAGATTATAATAAGTGGCAACCAAAAGGCCAAATTGATTTGAATCTAGGGGCCAAAGGGTTCTTTACAGTGATCTTCACCAGTTTCTAAGAGAACACCCAAGTATTCGAAAATAACCCTTACTTTTACAACAATGTAGATATATTCATGAGATTCTAGGAGGAAATTATAGCCCTGAAAAGGAACAATTTTGAGTAGCACCAGTGTGGGTGAGACTTCCTTCTCTACCCAAAAAATTTTGGGAGCCAAAGATTCTAGGGGCAATGGGAAAATCAATTGAATCCTTTGTCAATATTTTGGAGGTCACCAAACATGGGAGGTATACCTCATATGTCAAAAGATGTGTATACGTGAATATATCCCAACCTTTGTTGGTGTCTATAACAATCTCCTTCCAAGACGAAGTCTAGTATCAACCTATGGATTACGAACATGTTCCTTTTTAGTGACAGAGATGCCACGAATATGGCCATTTATTCAAATATTTCTCACTTTGTCATCAAGAAATGCAACAGTAACCCCAAACAACTAATTTTGAGGGTTTTCAAAAAGTTGCAACCAGAAGAAGAAACCCTAAAAATCAATTTGCTCAAGTGGAGGCAACCTCAATTCCAACTAGAAACAAGTATTTGGTGCTTACAAATCGGGATGAAGATATAGAGTTACTCAAATATCTTATGAATCTGGACTCAAATGTCGAGGAGAATCAAGGAAAAACATCCCCTAAGAGGAAGGCTCCAAAAGCCCCTTTAGAAAAAACAAACTAGGAGGAGATAACTATGTCAAATGTAGTAAAAATGGATGTAAAGGAGGATATGGAAATCTTGGATAGAGATGACCAAATTATGTTGGACTATATATATATATATATATATATATATATATATTATATTATATATATATTATATATTATATATATATATATAATATTATAATATTATATTATATATATATTATTATATTATTACTAATTAGGGTTGTGATTGTGCATGATCTCTCCGTAAAAAGGTTGAACATTTTGAAGCATACTTGGACTCATGGATATATATGATTCAACTGATAAGGAGAGATGAAGCATCTTGGGGCGACAAGATGCCTGGGAGGACATCTGGCCAGTCTGAGATGATTTCTAGATCCCTAAGTAGGGAGGGTATCGTTGGTCTTATGGAGCTCAGGCTTTGGATACGATACTTAGATCCCTGGGTTTGTGTTAGAGTTGAAGCCTAATGGCACCAAGAGTGGCTAAAGCTTGGAACACACCTTAGTCCCAACTAGTTAGATACCTTAGTCAAGTATCTAATTTGTAGCACTGTGTGTTGTGACTCTTTATAGAACATATCATTTTGAGTTCATCCTTGTACGCATGTATATATGTGTAATTATTTATATCCCCCTAGTTAAGAGGGAGTGTTGAAGAATGTAACTAGTGTCGGTCTTCATAATTGTAATTGAGTCATGATATAATGTATTTGTCAAGAGGAAAAGGAATTTTTATTGTAAAAGAAAATTTGACTTATTAAATCATGGGTTTCATGATCGGGTCATTGGTTAATGGGTCAAAACACCCAATGTGGGCTCTGGGATTTTTATTGAGTCAAAGTCAAAAGTCATTATGCAAGAGTTTCTGCTTGGGCTCATTGTGTCAAAGAAAAGAAAAGAAAAAAATATGCCAAAATTATGTCTTGTCCTCCTCCATCAAGTAGGCTTTCCCCCTATCAATTTGGTTGCTCCTACTATTCATGTTAGCCTCAATATATTAAAAAAAACAAACAAAAGCAAAAACTACTTATACCAAAGTGAACTTGACCTAGTTGGAGTAGTGATAAGCGACTTTGATTTGCAATATTTTAGTGAAAATGAGGGATGTGAAATAGCCTAAAAGGATTTGAAAAGGACAACGAAATTCCCTTTCATTATTTCACATGTAAGAGGAACATTGAACCACATAGATCCGATGCATTGCAAGGCCAAGAGTACGAAGAAGAGATAAGAGATCAAAATATTACAAAAGTGCAGAAGGACGAAGTCTATTGGTTCAGTTGAAGTTTTGAATTTTGAAAGAAGATTCTCAAAGGTTGACTTAATGGAAGGAGGGAATATTGTGTCATGGTCAAAAAGGTCTTGGTCTATCTCATTTTGATTTGGTTCTACTAGTAAAGATTTTGACTGGGTTTTCCCCTTCTTAGGGGTTTTTCCCTAGTTGAATGCCTATAGCAGGTGTCTTTGTGATCTTCTTGTCTAGAATTTGTCTTGAAGATAAAAATAATAAAGAACAAACTTAATAATCATAAGAAATTTTCAAAGCATAAGAGAAATAGAGCTAAAGAATCTAGTCTATATGTTTCCCTAGATTTCTCAACAAAAAGGTAGGTCATCCCTAATATTCATTAGGGGTTTTGGCTCCAAAAAAAATTATTATTCAAAATTTAAATTTGATTATTTTCCCTCCTGGAGATTATATTAGCTTCCCTTTTTGAATCTCCTCAAAATGACTATAAATAGTGATCATTTGCTCCTCAATTTGGCAAAAGCAAAAGGGAGATGTCTTTGAATTGATTTTGCAGCCTGTATAGTGTTAGATCTGAGACTTTTGTGATCCATATTGTAGATAAATGTATTTCGGAATAATCACATCAATAGGATTTGGTTGATGTTTTGAACCAACCAATGTGGTTCATTCTCAAGACAAGGAGACCGTTGGGTATTCAAGGTTATTTTTCTTTTTCTGTGGTTATTATTGGGGATCATTGTTTTTTAGGCTAATAGTTGAAAATGACTAAATTTGAGGAGTTTTTGGTTGAAAATTATGGGAATATCTGAACTATTCTATGAAGATATTTTTCAGAATCTTGTTGGAAGGTTGAGATCACTCTTTTTTCTACATGTTGACTTGTATAGGTGGTGTGTTAACTTTGTGAAGCTAAATAGTACATGCTTCAGTTTATTTGGTGGTCAGTTCATTAATCTGTAAGGAGAGTTTCGAGATTACTCATTGCATACATGACCTATGATTCATGAATACAAAAGAAAACAAGTGGGGATTGTGTTAATCGAGTTTGGGGATTGATCTGCAAATATGTTCGCAGGCTGGGCCAATTTCATGGTTGTGGAAGACACAGGCGAGCCACACCAATGAAAGGAGAGAGATAGCAAGTCACCTCGAAATGGATATGTATTTCTAGGGTGAGACCATAGCTCTAGCAGCTATCAAGCAACCTGCAACACCTATAAAAAGGCCAATGATCCCTCCTGAAGTAGATCAAGCACCAAAAGTTGGGTTTGTCAGTCCAAACATTGGGTTATTGCTCAGCAATGTGACCCTACCTACATTCACTGTGACTGTTGTAAAAGCACAGAGAATTCGAAGTTAAGAAGTGAGTATGTTTGCCACAAAATATACATGTATGGCACCTTCTATTGATGCCAATTGGACAAAATCATTTGATTATTAGATATTAAATGAATACATAGCCTCTGTGACATGTAACCCACCATGCTGCGAAAGTCGAGGATGAAAACTATTCAAAAAAAATAAAATTGACTATTCAACAACTATTAAGACACAACCTCTTAAGGGTAACACAAAAATAGATATTGTAGGAAGTGCATATTGTATGTTCAAGGTGTTAAGGTTGTTGAGAAAAGTAATTAGTTTTGGTTTTCATAATTGTTGTATTCATTTCAATAGTTTTTTATGTAACAAATAAGAAAAATAAAAGAAAAAGTATTTTTATTATAGCATGGGTTTCATGTTTATTATTGATGGTCTTTTAGGAAAAAGCATGTTATTAGTGCTTCTGGGATTTGTTAGGTCATAGGATTTATTGTCATGAGTCAATGGACTCAACATCATGTTTATAAGACCCTTCCAGGCAATTTTTAATTGTAAAAAGAAATATTTTTTTAGTCTAGAAAGTCCTGGAATCTCGAAGAGTACAAGTCAACCTGGGATCCTCAAGTTAGCCTAAAGGAGGGAAATTGACCCCTTGAGAAGGCTATGCAAAGAGAAGTTTGATTTCATTTGGATACACACTCACACAAGTTTGATCTACAAGAAAGAGTTAAATCTATAGCTAGGAAAGTCATAAGAAGGAGAGCAGAGTTTTGGAAGAAGCTAGGAGGTTGAAATATCTTGTTTTTGGGCTCTATTTCTCTCACACGTGAAAATTTTTGGAGTTGCTGGGCTGCAGTATAAAGTTGAAATCGCAGGTTCAAGTTGTTGGGTGAAATGCATAATTTGTAGTTGGAAGAAGGGAAACCCTTGTGTTGACCTTAGGAGAGCTTTCTTGCTCTAAGTGGGTCTTAGAAGGAGGTTTTATTAGGGTTTCCAAGAATCTTCAAGAACAAAGTAGTTGGGCCAAATTTACAGGTCGAGTAACAATAGCAAGGAAGCCAAAATTATTGTACTTGGCAGGTCAAAGTTGCAAGGAAGAAGCAATTTGATAAAAAAAATCAAGGAAGGAATTGAAAAAGGGATGATTAGGTATTGGGAGAAGGAATTGGTATAGGGATTGGGTCTTTGTATCTTATTCGAATCAGATTCTAAGAAGAGAAGAGTTTTTGGGTATTCCCCTTAGAGGGGTTTTTCCCTAGCTGAGAGCCTATATCTTTGTCCTCTTTCGTTGTTATTGTTTCTTGATATTGTTTGATGAATAGATATAACTAAAGAACATAAAGAATATAAATACGTTACACAAGCAAGTATCAAGGTTGAAGAAAATAAATTATAATTGTTGTCATTTCACGTTTTCTAACAATGTATCAGAGCTAAGGTGAGAAAGGAAGGTAAGTGAAAGAATTGTTAATCAAGGGATAGGAAGCTCTCAAAGCCTAGAAAAAGAAGATTGTCTCTTGAAGGGATCTAGTTAAAGGCTAGTTGGTAGGAAGACCTTCTGACCTAGGGTTTCTACATTGAACAATATCAATAACTACATCAATCTCACAAGAAGGGCATCGATATCAAAAAATGAAGTCTACTTGGAAGGCATCAATATTGGAAGTTGTTTGTGGAGGAATGCTAGGGAACATCTTTCAAGGGCACCATTAAGGACTCCCTAAAGGTTTTGAATACATCAAGAAGGTTGGAAATACTATTCAAGTAAGTACTATACTATCTCATAATGGTTGAACTCTTAATTCACGTAAGTTCTTTCTGCAAGGAGAGAAACAAGCTTGTAGGGGCATTAAACTATCTAACATGGAAGAAGAGGATTGACTTAATACTCATAGGGCATGATGTAATGGGATATGTTACCTAAGAAATTACTAAACAAAAAAAGACAAGACATGACAACTATAAAGGTACAAGAAAGGGGAAGTAAGATCTCAAAGGATCATAATGGAATCGATCAAGGATTCTCTTGTTCAACTTGTGGAAAATATGAAGAATTCCAAGGAAATGTATGATAACCTAGTGAATTTGTATTATGTAAGTACAACAGGTCAAAATATGTATTTGTGAAACAAATTAGATAGAATGAAGAAATTGAAGGGTGAGGACATGGCATCCTTCCTCATGAGAGTCTCCTGACTAAGAGACCATTTTCAAGGACTTGGGAAACCCATCACTAATTATGAGGTGATCGTATGTGTTCTGAATGCATTGCCACTAGAATGGAGTAACTTTGCAACAAGTGTCTACTCCAAGAAAGATTCAACTCCCCTGGATGAGTTGTGGGAACAATGAATATTGGAAGAATCAAGGATCAAGGTCAAGGATGATATTGGGTCAAATGAGAAGTCTCAAGCCTTTCTAGCCCAAGTCAAGAAGATGAAGGAAGGAAAGTTTGACAAGTCCAAGAATAAAGATATGTCAAAGGTGTAGTGCTTTAAGTGCAATGATTTTGGACACTACAAAAGGATTATCCAAATCAACAAAACAATAAGTGAAAGGATAGAAGTGAAGCTCATGTCGCTAAAGCAGTGGGAGAACCTGATAAGAAGGCAAAGAAGGAAGAAGTGAAGGATATTTACTGTTGAAAGAAGGTTCACTCACTTCTAGGTTTTTTATGAATGTTGGTTTCTCTTTTGGATGATATGTTTTACATAAGCATCATAGGATAAAAGCATATGATAGTAACATGTTTGAAATTTATTATTATGTTGCTTGCTAGAGATCATCTAGGAAAGAGTGTTGGACCATTTTGGCATAGTGTTCATCTAGATATTATCTAACTTTATGTTAGAGGTTGGCATCTTGTTGAAATGGATCACCAAGATCCAAGAAGGACTAGAATTTGAATGTCCTTGGCAAAGACATCATGACAAAAATAGTACGTATTCTATGTAATGTGGAAACATGTTGGTAAAAATGGATGAAGGATTGTAATGGGTCAAGATACAAACCTTTTGGGAATTATATGAATATCTAGATGATTGGATGAAATCATTGGAAAAATTTAGATAAGATTAATGTGTATGATAATCTTGTAGAATAAAGTTGGTTGTAAAGATATACTTAAGTATTTATGATGTTGGAATAGAATAGAATTTGACTTAACGAAGAATGTATAAAATATTAGGACTTTCTCTAAAATATGTATTTGATATTGATTGATATCTAATCCCTAAAAGAAAAGTTGTAACTTGGTAATCAAGTTTGATTCTTGGGCACTCTTATGCAAGAAGGAAATATCAAGAGGAGATGGTCAATAGGGATGTTGATGGAACGAGAAGGTCACCATGGTGAGGTAAGTATATTTCATTTATGGTTTGGTTATTTGGTTAACATGTTAATTTTTTGGCTACCGAGAAAAAAAAGTTGTAGGAATACATTATGACAACTACAGAAAGTTCAACTATATGGAAAAATAATGTTGAGAATTTCTAGTACCTGGAAATTGTAAACTCAATATGAGTCCATATTGGCATTGAAAGGGTAGTACTGTGAAAAAAGAACCTGAAGATCAAGGTGTTGAAAATTTTAACTAGATTTAGTCTTCATAATGACATGTGTAGTTGTGATTTTATGTAATTGATGAAAAGAAGAAAATAAAATTATTTTGTGGTACTTGATTCATGGGTTTCATGACAAAGGAATTTTATTTTAGTTAAGGTTCCCATTGAGAACCTTTAGGTTTTGTCATCTAGTCATAAAAGTCAAATTGAGTCAATGTCATGTATGAAGGACCCTTATTGGGCATGTTACATCTTTGTATGGTTCATTAAATGTATAAGAAGGCCCTCCAAGACCAAGCAAAGAGACACCCTTCAAGTCAGCTTCAAGAAGAATAATAATACCTCTCCAAATGACACGTTGGCCTAACTTACTATCAAGTCGGCTTATTATCATGGGAAACAACTATAAATAGGCCACTCGACCTCATTTCAAAGAAAGCAATTTGGTCATGGTCTATGATTGGAAGAAGTGTTAAAAGATTCAAGGAAGGCAACCTAATAACCAGTGAGTGAAAGAAGAATAACATCAAACTATTTCAAATATGTTTTTGGGTCTATCTTGTCACACATGCAAAATAAGGAGGTGGGATATATTGCAGAAGAAGCTGAGAATATTGTTGGAGGATCCAAGGTTAGTAAAGTCACTTGAGAAATTGAATTCATCAAGTCAAAGTATATGAGAGAGTATCACCTCCAAGCAAAGTGGTGACAAGGTGTATAAGTTGGCCATCATACTTCTCACATGTTTCAATTAGGGCCGAAAGAAGGTACAGGTCTGAAGTAGAAGTAACCCAAAGTTGAAGGGTAGTCGAGAAGGAAGAAGGAGAAAAAGGTTGGTTATAATTAAGGGTCTTATCAAGGAAGCTTTGTGTCTTGGTCTTGGAGTGGAAAATAGGTCAAGGGTCTTAGTCTTGGTATTCGTTAATTGGGGTCTTTATAAGAAGAAGAATTTGTTCAGGTTTTCCTCTCAAGTGGGAGAGGTTTTGGCCCTGGTTCGTAGCCTATATACTGTGTCTCTTGTCTCTTGTCTCTTTATGGTTTATGGATTGGTAGTTGTTTGATGAAGAATAACACTATAATAATATAAGTAAAAGAAGAACTTAATCTAAGAATTAAAAAGCACTCACAAGTAGTTATCAATAAAAGAGAAATCCACTATGCCCTGTATTTCTCAATATGGAATCCAAGCTAAGGTGACTAAGTCAAGCAAGGGTGTCTTATCAAGGGACACTCAAGGATAAAATCTTGAGGAAGGGATCAAAGTGAAGATCATCTTGAAGTCAAGATCTACAAAGGAAGCATTGAAACCCTAGATCAAGAGAGAAATCTACACCAAAAGAAGTCTTAGAGTCATCATCAAGAAAATAAGTTCAATACCCTACATCTACTCAAGTTGAAGAGATATATAAATAAATATCAATCAAAGAAGAATCCCTGGGATCCGCTCTCAATAATTTTGAAGTTGAAGTATCTTGAAGACTATTCTTCCAAAGGAAGCTAGATCAAAACACATTATCATCAAATTTCTATGATGATCTCTCTCTCATTGAAGCAATATTCCTACCATTGAATACATCATCAAGAAGTCATCATTGATCTTCACTAACAAATACTCCACCATCAAAGGATCCAAACGGATCTCCCTCTATGTGGGATCAAGGATCATTATTGATGAAAACTATCTTCATCAAGGAGGATTTTTCTATTCTCTATATCATCATCAACATCAAGGAAGCAAAAAGAAGAAGGAGCATCCTATCAAGTACTTATATTTATGCGCACATTAGAATCTATCAAAATCAAATTGGTTGGGGCTTCAAACTACCTTGCATGGAAGAAAATGACAGATCTGAATCTCATTGAAAATGAGGTGATGGAACATGTCAAAGTATCTATCACTAAAAAAGGAAAGGAAGATGCTCAAGATATTTAAAAGTATATGAGAGGGGAAGTTAGGGCTCAAATGACTCTCATAGAATCCATCAAGGATTCCCTCATCCCATATGTATCAAAACTCAAAAATTCAAAAGAAATCTATGGAAAACTGGTAGAGTTGTATTCCATAAGCACTGTTGGAGAAGTCATCTCACTAAGGCAAGACTCTACAAGCTAAAGGTGTCAAGGGAAGATGGAATATCCTCATACTATATGAGGATATCTAAGATCTGGGATCAACTTCAAGATCTAGGAGAAGTAATATCTGATAGAGAAATGACTATAGTTGTACTAAATGTGCTACCAAAGGAGTGGGGTAACTTTACTTTAAGTATTTATGGGGAGAAAGAAGTTATTCTATTCCATGATCTATGGTCACTATGCAATATTGAATAATCTAGACTAAAAGTCAAATCTGATGTGGGAGCAGGTGAGAAAAATCAAGCTTATGCTACAATGACAATAAGAAAGGGAAAATTTGGGAAATTTAGTTCTTGGAAAAAGAAGAGGGACATGCCTAAAATGCAATTCTATGGGTGTCAAGAATATGGGCACTACAAAGGAGATTGTCATCAGATCAAGAATGACAATAACAAAAGAGGAAGAGAAGAAGCCCATATCACCGAAGAAGTGGAGGAAACTGAAAAGAAGAAGTCCAAGAATGAGGAAGTAAGAGATCTCTATTATGATTGAGATAGTTGTTGATTTGGGGTAGCATCGGATGTACTCTAGCCATGAACATTGGTGGAGAGCCTAAAGCACATGAGATATCCAATACCCAAAAATGGTTTGGGCAGATTCTAAGTAGTTGGGAGATATTAAAATAATTAATATTTTTAATGGAGTCCCTATGTCTAAACTCAGGGAAAACAAAATATTAATGTGAATTAATATAAAACTATGTTAGAAAGGTCCAAAAGTCATGGATCAAGCCAGAGTTAATCTTATCCATTGATTAGGGACTTAATCTCGGCCATTATATTGTCAAAAAGCAAAGTATAAAAGGAGGCTTGAGGTTCACTTGGAGAACACACCGAGTTGATCAAGATTTTGATTTTATGGGGCAGGGTTTGCTGAGGAAGTCGAAAGAGTGATTAGAGTTGCAACTGAGGGGTAGTGAATATAGAAGCAGAGAGGCAGAGATAGTACCAGGAGGATCAGCGTAGAAGCTAGGAGAGAAGGACGTAGAGCCAGCTAGAGGTACACACAGAGCCAGCTAGGGCTCACGTAGAGGCAGCTAGTAGCTGCAGAGTGCCTCAGAGAGCCAGCATGGGTAATGCAGAGGGTCTAAGGATTGACGCAGTGACTCCAGATGCTAACGTAGTGCCTCCAGGGCAAGCCAGGGTGATGTTGGGTAAACACTGGGCCAAAAAAGGCTGATGCATTCCCTAGACGTTAACGCTAGGGTTTTCGTGGGGCAGATTGGAGCTGGGAGCTGTCGGAGTGTTTATCTGGGGTTTCAGCCGAAATATCTTCTTCCAAGTAGAGAGATACTATTGCCAAGATTATTCTCTATTGGGTGAGCCATTTTTGGCACCCAGATTGTATTCAAAAACTGCATAATAATAAAACCCTGAGATAGCTACACTAGTTTTCCCGCATTGGGTTTTTCCGGGGACATTGGTCCAAAAACAATGGTGTCACTTGTGTGTTTGTTTTGTTTCCTTCAGTTGATGATTTGTAATGTGTTGAGCATGTACTTGTATTTATTTTCAATATTTACATGGTAAATAACTTGTTAATTAATCAGAACAAGTAGGCATAATTAAATTAGAAAAGTACATGAAGGGTTTCTAACAGTTAGACTTAGAAATTCCAACATGGTATTAGAGGGTGGTTGCAGATCACATGCTAGGCCCCTATACTACTAGTGTAACCGCTTATTGTTATTAGTACAACTCCCTTATTATATTGTTGTACCCATGTAGTCCCCATATTGTTATTATTGTGCCCAATAGAAGCCCACTATTGTTATTATTGTGCCCTTAGATTATTATTGTTATGTCAGCTATGATTATATTATGACCCCTTAGACTCCTATATATAGAAAGGAGGTCTTGTCACTTGTATCATCTAAGAATTGTTCATTTGTGTAATGTAAAGGAGGTTCACCCCTCGAAGAGGCTTATTTCTAAGGCGTTGATCTATCTTTTCTATATTTTTGTGACCTGGTTTCATAACATTTGGTATCAGAGCTTTGGATTCTAGGGTTTCACTGCTCCAAAAAGGTCATCATGGCATTTTTTGCAATAAAAATTTTTCTGTGATGTTTCATAAGCAAAAGAAAATGATTTGAGAAGAACTTGCGCTGAACCTCGGGTTCGAATTTCAGAGCTTGTCTCGCTATATTTACAGAGATATTATTTGAGGAAGTTAGGGTTTTTGCAAGCTCCAAATTTTCAACTAAAACAGGTCATCATGTATTTTCGCTATAAGTCTTTCGCTACAAAGTTTAAGAAGCTGAAACAAAAACCCATTTGAGAAGAAATGGATCTGAACCTCGGCGCCAAATTTTAAATCTTGTCTCGCTATAATTTCGGAGATATAATCTATGGAAGTTAGAGTTTTTGCAGACCCCCGAATTGCATTCCAAATAGGTCACCTTGGGAAAATCGTCATATCTTTCGCTCTGAACATCAGATTGAATTTTCATAAGAAGTTACAGAAAGATGACAGACTGTAGGTTCTTGTGTATATTTTTCAGTTCCGAAGGTGAAAACAGTGAGATGAAGCATGTTGTACAAGTTTTCTCTACTAAACTAATCTATAATCAGGTCACTGTGGGAGATTTGGCATAACTCTTTCTTGGATAATCAAATTTTGATCAGACTTGTGGGGTTAGAAAGAGAACTTAGAGATTACCGCAAGAAGAAATTTTAGATTTTAGAGATCTGAAATTACAGAGTTACAGTTGTTTCATGATCGAGCTCTTAAAATCAAGAAAAATCGAAATGAGGAAGTTTGATGGCAAGGATCCAGTAAATTGGATATTACGGATGGAGAAATATTTTGATCTACATGGTGCACCACTGTTACAAAATGTATGTATTGCATATTCATATTTCGAACAAGATCAATTTTTATGGTATAACGGGCTTTGTTCTTGTAAACCACTTGTTACGTGGTCAATTTTCATGGAGGAAATTATAGCACATTATGAGGATACAAAGAGCAACACCTTCTTTAGAGAAACACCACAACAATGTTGGCATTATGGCACAGGTTTGGAGCTATGGCATAGGTGTTGTCCTTGATGGAAACCTTCTTTGGTATTTGGTATCAGATCTCAGTTTAGGCACTCAGAAAGTAGAAAAGACATATACGCAGGTTAATCTAGACGAAGGCGCGTATACACGCGGGTTATACATTACAAAAGCACGTATATGTTGGGGATCATTCTTTTGGTCCATGGCAGTTAGATCTTGGAACTTGATCCTATGTTTTGGACCATGGCGTCTCGTCAGATGTGTTGATCCCTAGTTTTGGGTTCATGGTATTGGAATGTTATGGTTTTAGACCATGGTACTGGGGAAGGCCTAAGGCTATAAAAGAGGAAGGAGATCTTGTGAAAAATCACCATCTGAATTATAATTGAAGATCTGAAAAGTCCTAGAGCTGGTATATTGGGTGGTGATGCAGATCTGGATCTGAAGGAAGGAGGAACTTTAGCGCAAAAGGAAGGATAAGTTCTATTCATGGGTCATAATCTTTAAGCTTGAATGATAGTATCTTTGTATGAGTTTGATATGATAGATGTGACGCTTGCTTGATCTATATGGTAATCTGGGTTAATCAATGATTGAATAGTTGAAAGAGTGAATTATCCTTCGTAAGATCTGTGCGCAGGTTCAGTAAGGCGAAGACGCGTATACACGCAGTTTCAGAGAAGTAAAGGAGCGTATATGCAAGTTGTTCCATACGCAGAGTTTCAGGTTGTTGAAATAGCGTATATAATCTAAGTTGTGATCTAACTGCTTCTGACCATTTCTGTTGTGTTCTGGGTTCTGCCTTCTGGTGTATGGTTTCTGGTACTGTGTTTTGGGTACCGCTGTAAGGAGAATATATACTTGATTCATATCTAATTTGTGAAAAGGAGATTGGTTGATTCTTGATGATTGGTTGATGTTCATGGATCCAGTTTGAAAATTGATGAAACGTGGTCCCTGGAAAACAGAGAAGGTTGTGGCCTTTTGTAGGCCAGCACCTACGCACTAGTATCTTGGCTTGTGCAAGAACTAAAGGGGGTTGTAGCTCCCTTCCAGGAGAAGTTGGAGAACGAGAGAGAGTTTTAGCTCTCTGCAAGTTGCAGCCTGCATACTGGTAAAAAGACTACACCAGTATATTGTAAAAGAAGTTTCTAATTGAAAAGAAGATATAGACGAATTGCAGCAGGTGGTTTTCACCCAAATTGGGTTTCCACCTTATATCTTGTGTTCTTGTGTGTGACTGTATTTCTGCTCTGTTTTACTGTCTCTAGTTACTGTTATTTGATTTTGCATCACAGATTAACAATCATCACCAGAAAGATTAAGTAAAGTAAAAGCTTGTTTTGTATACGCGGGTTTCCTTCTGCATAATCGCGTATATACGCAGGTTCATTAAACTGAAGTAGCGTATATCAGTTATTTTTGGAAAAGGAATAATTATCTTGATAATACTGATTCACCCCCCCCCCTCTCAGTATTATTTCCAACAATTGGTATCAGAGCAGGTCCTTCTGAAGAAGCTTGATCGCTTGAAGGAAGATCTTTCATCATGAGCAACTACGAGAGGGAAGAATCAATCAGGCCACTAGTTTTTGATGGGACAAACTTCGTATATTGGAAGGTAAGAGTCACTGCCTATCTTCAATCTCTGGGAACTGAAGTATGGGATATCATCGAAACAGGGTATACTTTTCCAGCTTCAACTCCCACAGATCCGGCTGAGAAGAAGAAATATGAAACGAATGCAAAGGCGGTCAATACTCTATTGGGATGTCTATCACAATCTGAATTTGTCAAAGTCATGTAGTATAAATCTGCTAAGGAAATATGGGACAAGATTGTTCTGAGCTATGAAGGAGATGAACAGGTAAAAAGGGCAAAACTCCAAACTCTCAGAATTCAATATGAAAATCTCAGAATGTATAATGATGAAAGTGTAGCTAACTATTTTCTTCGGGTAGATGAGATTGTAAATTGTATGAAAAATTTGGGTGAAGAAGTAAAAGAGGCTGTTGTAGTTGAAAAAGTTCTAAGATCTTTGTCCCCTAGGTTTGAATCTAAAGTTTCTGCTATAGAAGAAAAAGAAAAGCTTCAAGACCTTAAAATGTCATAGTTGCATGGAATTTTAACTGCTTATGAAATGAGGAAAGGTGGACCATCAGACAGGAGAGAAGCTGCCTTCAAGGCTTCTGGCAAAGGAAATTACTATGAGTCTGAACACATATCAGAAGAAGAAGAAGAATCAAATTTCGTCAAAAATATTCAACGAGGCACTGGACGTTTCCGAGGTAAGTTACCATTCAAATGCTTTGCTTGTGGAAGAGTAGGTCACTATGCTGCCAAATGTCCTCACAAAGATAAGATTGGAAAGGGGAAGGAACCTGTTAGATGGAACAAGAAACAGAATGCAAATAAGAAAAGCTACTACACTCATGAAGATAGTGATGGACTATTAAATAGCGATGAAGATGAACGAGGTAACCACTATAAGCTTTTAATATAATTTGAAGATGATGATTACATGGATGCTATAGATGTGGATGGTTTTTATGATGAAATTACTAGACTCAAAAGATGTTTAGATGAAAGTAATGTGATCATTGACTCTCTACAATCTCAACTTGATGAAAAAGAAAAATCCCTTGAGAAGTTAGAATGTGAAATTGTTGGCCTTAGAAAAGAAATTGAGAAAACAAAGGCTCTTAATCTTAAATTTGTTAAAGGATCTGAAACCATGGATGAGATTATCAGTGTGCAACGTTCCCCTTTAATCAAGACAGGTCTGGGGTATAATGGAGAAGCATCTCAAGCTTCCACCTCTAAAAGTTATCTTGATGCAGCAAGAAGGAGTGAGCAAAGGCCTAATAAGGGACATTCTTCTTCAAGAATGAACAAAGACTATCAAGAAAATCGGGGGCATGTTACCTTAAGGACAAACAGAAGCTACAATCAGCCACAGGTAAAATCTTCCCAATCTTCTTCAAGAATGGATGGCAGTAGAAACTATAATCGGTTGGATGATAGTCGTAGGAAATTCTTCAATGGCCAATGTTTCTCTTGCCATAACTTTGGTCACAAAGCAGCTCAATGTTTTGCCTATAAGACAATCATGACTAGAGAAGCACAAAAACAAAGAAGGATGCCGGCAATCACAAAGAGGACCTATAACAACTTCTCCGCTCTTGAAAGTGAAATTGAATGCTCTATTTGTAATAATTTTGGTCATGAAGATTCTGAATGCAGGAGCAGGTTTTGGAAGACAACTCAGAAGGAACATACCCCAAGTGCCAAATCATGGAGAATGAAGGAACCGCAACCGGAAAGATGTGGGATAGCTTTATATGCGAAAGGAAAAGAAAATCAACGGTACATCGACAACAGATGTTCGAAGCATATGATGGGTGATAAAGAAAAACTTGAATCATATACTGCTTTAGAAAAGGGAAATAAAGTTTCTTTTGGAAATGATACTCCGGCAACCATAAAAGGAAAAGGCATTGCTCAGTTGAAAGAGGATGTCAAAGCTGGAAATGTTTTGTATGTTGATGGTTTGAGGCATAATCTATTAAGTGTTAGTCAAATGTGCGATAATGGAACCGAGGTAACATTTTGATCAGATGGGTGTAGTGTTCGTGATCTTGATACAGGAAGAACAGTACTCAAAGGCAGAAGAACTCCAAATAATCTATACATATTTGATGAAGGAGAACAACAATGTTATTTGAGCAAGAATGATGAACATTGGTTATGGCACCGGAGGTTGGAGCATCTAAGCTTTTCACAATTAAGAAAAGCATGCAAGTACCAGGCAGTTCGTGGTCTTCCAGACATCAAAATTCCAGACAACACCATATGCAAATCATGTCAATTTGGGAAGCAAACCAGAACTAACTTTCCTGAAAAAGAAGGATCAGCCAGCAGGCCTCTTGAGCTAGTTCATACAGATGTATGTGGTCCATTTAGGACAAGGTCACCTCGAGGAGAAGAATACCTCATATTATTCATTGATGACTTCTCCAGGATGGTTTGGTTAGGACTTATGAAGCACAAGGATGAAGCATTCGAAAAATTCAAATCATTCAAAGCCTTGGTTGAAAATGAATCAGATTACAAAATTAAGTGTCTCAGGTCCGACAGAGGTGGAGAGTGTACCTCAAATGAATTTTTCGATTTCTGTGAAGAACATGGAATAAGAAGGGAATTCTCTACAGCTAGGACTCCTCAACAAAATGGAGTGGTGGAAATAATGAACAGAACAATCCAACAAATGGCCCGTGCTATGCTTGATGAGTCTGGAACTCCTGCAACTTTCTGGGGTGAAGCTGCATCTGCTGCGGTTGTTATTCTCAACAAAACAAATGTCCGAGTAAATAGCACTCAAACTCCACATGAGCTCTGGTATGGTAAAACTCCTTCGGTAAAGCATTTCAAAATTTTTGGGAGCAAATGCTATATTAAGAATACGGATGAACACCTTGGCAAACTTGAACCTAGAGCGGATGAAGGCATTCTCCTTGGATATTCTCCCTATAGCAAAGCATATAAATGCTATAATAAAAGACTTGGAAGAATTGTTGACAACATTGACGTAGTGGTTGATGAAAAAGGATACATCCCCAAGCAAGTAAATCATGAAGATATCGAAGAAGATGAAGACTACTCTCCAAATCAGACAGATGATGAAGAAGAACCTCAAGAGGCACCAGAGGAATAGATAAGGATAGAAGAGAAGACTCCATCTAGGTATGTTCAGAAGAATCATCCTGAATCTCAGATTTTGGGACAAAAGGAAGCATGTATTCAAACTAGAAGAACAATTGCAGAAGCCTCAAGCTACTTGGCATTGCTCTCCTCCACTGAGCCACAAAATGTAAAAGAGGCATGCAAAGATGAAAGCCGGGTCAAGGAAATGGATGAATAACTTGAGCAAATTGAAAAGAACAACACTTGGGAGTTGGTTCCTAGACCAAAAGATAAGAATGTCATAGGGACAAAATGGATCTTCAAGAACAAGTTGAATGAGAATGGGGAAGTTATTAGAAACAAAGCTAGACTTGTTTGTAAAGGGTATGCTCAACAAGAAGGGATAGAATTTGAAGAAACTTTTGCTCTGGTTGCTAGACTTGAGACCATTTGAATGTTCCTTGCTCTCTCAAGCTTTCAGAATTTCAAAGTTTTTCAAATGGACGTGAAATCCGCCTTTCTGAATGGGGACTTAGAAAAAGAAGTGTACATTGAGCAACTAGATGGTTTCATCCTTGGGAACGATCCAAATCTTGTATGCAGACTGAAAAAGGCTCTCTATGGTCTTAAACAAGCTCCAAGGGCTTGGTACTACCGAATGGACAAATATCTTCATCAACAAGTTTTTTCAAAAGGATCAGCAGATAGCAATCTTTATTTAAAAATTGAAAATGACAAATTGCTAATACTTGTTGTGTATGTAGATGACATTATCTTTGGCAGCAATGAAGAAGCTATGAGTCAAAGCTTTGCCTTGGTGATGCGGAAAGAATTCGAAATGTCCTTGCTTGGAGAACTGACATACTTTCTTGGATTGCAAATCCAACAAAATGGGATCTCCTTGTCTCAAACCAAGTATCTCAAGCAGATTTTGAAGAAATATGGCATGGAAGATGCAAAACCAGTATGTACCCCCATGGTCACAGGATGCCGCCTCAGTACAAATGATGAATCAACGGTAGTGCATCAACCAACCTACAGGTCTATGATTGGAAGTCTACTTTATTTGACAGGTACCCGACCAGACATCATGCATGCAGTGGGAATAGTTGGAAGATTTCAGGAAAATCCAAAGGAAACTCATCTTCAGGCAGTGAAGAGAATTTTCAAATAACTTCAAAGGGACACAAAATTATGGCTTATGGTATCCTAGAGATACAGATCTCACACTTCATGCTTATACAGATGCAGATTGGGCCGGAAGCGTGGATGACAGGAAGACACAAGTGGTGGTGCGTTCTTTATGGGCCAAATTAGTATCTTGGTCAGCAAGAAACAGAGTTCGATTGCTTTATCTACAGCTGAAGCAGAGTATGTGGCTGCTGCATCTTGTTGCACCCAACTTCTATGGATGATGCAGACTTTGCAGGATTTTCAAATCATTTGTACACCACCTATCTCCATCTTATGTGATAATACAAGTGCAATCTGCATTTCAAAGAACCCAGTCATGCATTCAAAGACCAAGCACATACCGATCAAGTATCACTTTCTCCGGGAACAAGTGTTGGAACAAAAGTTTAAATTGGAGTATGTTCCTTCTAAGGAACAAGTAGTTAATATTCTCACCAAACCACTGCCCAGGGAAACTTTTGAATATCTCATACAGAAGCTGGGAGTAGTTGATGTATCATCTTGCTGTTAAATCTTGTCTGTTTCAGAGAAAAATGGGTGTACGCGTGTTGGATGAGGAGGATCCGCATACATACGCCGGTTTGTGCAGAGAAAGTCGCATATATGGAGGCTTGATGGATATCAGAAGGAACAGGCTCCGGTTGAAGATATTCTGATGTGGGTCTGACAGAGACCATCCGACACAGGTTCAGGGGGAGCAGAAAATCTTCTAATAATGCATTGTTGGCATTATCTTAGGAGCTTTTGATTCCGGTTCGTAGCTGTTTTTGATTTCAGGTGGAACAGAGGCAGAGGGAGAACAAAAGGAAATCTTGGTTGCTAATCTGAATGGTGATTGACAGTTGCTGTTACTATCAGTTGTTGGTGACTTTCATAAGTCATATATTTCATCTCTATGTCATGTATCTCTTTCTTATATGGTGTCAAGGTCATGTAACGGTCTATACTAGTTTCCCCACTATGCCTGGGATGAAGATGTAATGTATGTGGTCATCATATGTAAATTTCTGATGTATTCCCACTTGGTTGGGTAGATGATCCCCACTTGGTTGGGTAGATGAGTTTTTTGGTGATAGGAAGGTCTTGTATGGTGTATAAGTCTTGGTTCTTCTTGAAGAACATTTTTTTTGTAGATCTTGCCTTCAGTCAGGGGGAGCATTGTTAGCTCAGCAGAATAGAGATTTCAGCATGTACTCAGGGGGAGCACAACCCTTTGCCCTTGATGAAAAAGGGGGAGAGATCTTGGTGTTGCCATCAAGTCCAAAGGGGGAGATTGTTGGCATTATGGCACAGGTTTGGAGCTATGGCACAGGTGTTGTCCTTGATGGCAACTCTCCTTGGTAACAAATCTCAGTTCAGGCACTCAGAGAGAAGAAAAAGACATATACGCAGGTTCATCTAAACAAAGATGCGTATAAACGTTGGTTATACATTGAAAAGGAGCGTATACATTGGGGATTATACTTTTGGTCCATGGTAGTTAGTCCTTCGGACTTGAACCTATGTTTTGGACCATGGTGTCTCAATAGACGTGTTGATCCCTAGTTTTGTGTTCATGGTATTGAAATGTTATGGTTTTGGACCATGGTATTGTGGAAGGCCTAAGACTATAAAAGAGGAAGGAGATCATGTGGCAAATGATCATCTGCATTATTATTGAATATCTGATAAAGTGCTAGAGCTGGTATACTGGTAATTGGGTTGTGATGCAGATCTGGATCTGAATGAAGGAGGAACCATAGCGCAAAAGAAGGATAAGATCTATTCATGGGTCATAATCTTTAAGCTTGAACCTTTAAATGATTTGATCTGCTAGATGTGGCGCTTGCTTGATCTATAAGTGTGATAATCTAGGTTAATTAGTGATTGAATATCTAAAGGAGTGAATTATCCTTTATAGATCTGTATGCAGGTTTAGTGAAGTGAAGGCGCATATACACGCAGGTTCAGTGAAGTCACAACGCATATATGCAGGTTGTTTCATATGCAGAGGCGTATGCATGCATGTTTCAAGCTGATAAAATAGCGTATATGTTCTAATCGGTGATCTTGCTGCTTCTGTTCACTACTGTTGTGTTCTGGTTTTTGTTTTGGTGTGTACTGTGTCTTGGGTACAGCTGTCAGAGAGGTATCTATTTGATTCAGATCTAATTAGTGAAAGGTGATTGGTTGATGAAGAAAATTCTTGATGATTGATTAATGTTCATGGATCCAGTCTGCAAATTTATGAAACGTGGTCCCTGGAATAAAGAGAAGGTTGTAGCCTTCTGTAGGCTAGCACCTACGTACTAGTATCTTGGCTAGTGCAAGAGCTAAGGGGGTTGTAGCTCCCTTCCAAGAGAAGCTGGAAACCGAGAGAGAGTTGTAGGTCTCTGCAGGTTGCAGCCTGCGTACTGGTAAAGGACTGCACCAGTACATTGTAAACAGAAGTTTCTAATTAAAAAAAGATAGAGACGAATTGCAGCAGGTGGTTTTCACCCACATTGGATTTCCACCCTATATCTTGTGTTCTTGTGTATGATTGTCTTTCTGCTGTGTTTTCCTATCTCTAGTTACTGGTTAATTGATTCTGCATCACAGATTAACAATCATCATAAGAAAGTTAAAGTAAATTTAAAGTTTTCTTTGTATACGCGGATTTCCTTGTGAATAGTTGCGTATATATGCGGGTTTAGTTAACTGAAGTAGCGTATACAATTTGGTTTTAGGAAAGGAATATTTCACCTAATAATACTAATTCAACCCCCCTCTCAGTATTATTTCCAACATTAAAATATTAGTTTTTAGTGCTAAGATATTCCTCGGATTATAAACAAAAAAATTTCATTGTGCTTAAGGATTCATCAATTTTTGCAAGTGAAATGAAGAGTTTTTATGTTAATTTTATTAGAAATTTAACATAAATCAGAAACTGAAAAGTAACATAAACATGTACAGAACATCATCAAAAATAAATAGAACAAACACATGATAAAGGAGTTCACCCCTCCTCGGCTACGTCTCCTTGGTCTAGCTTCCAATGGCTTGGCCCTTTCTATTATGCTCAAAAGTGTAAAAATCTATCTTTATAATGTTCAAATGCTTCTAAAAACTGCTCCAATCAGCTCAGAATGTTAAAAAATGGCTAATTTTCCTCCTTTTTTATCCAATTTGGTGAAAAACAGAAGAAGTTATGACTTCCCCTTATTTTCCCATTATCCGCTCCACAAATTGCCCCATTTTTGGATGATCCTACAAATTAGCCCCAAAAATGTGCCAAATGGGCGAAAATTTTGCCACACAACGAGCCATAATCTGGTGGCACTGAGTGTCTTCTCGCAAATCGCAATTGATAGAGTCCTGCAGGCTTATGGTCTATGAATAAGGTTAGGTGATGTACGATTGCGATATGGTAGACCTGACGGACATTAACTACATCCTATAACCTTATCACATCCGAGATATCACAATCGGTGGAAAACCAATGGTTTTATACATATATGGGACCCGTCCTATTGTGATATAAGATTGTGATATCGCTTCGCAACCCAAACATGTCAAGGCCAATTCTGTAACACCTCCCTTTGCCAATGTGGGATTGTGATTCTCACATCACACCTTGGCTCACTCTGGGGCCGATTTTTAATGCTAACCCGCCTCTGATATATGATTTTCAAAATTCGAGGACCAATGGAAGCCTACCACTTGGCGCTTCCTAGTTCGCTGATGAAACATGCCACGAGATCCAATCCTGCCATGTGAGCAAGTTAAACTTGAAATTTGAATTCCTCTAACTTCTGCATATGAGCTCGGATTTGAGTGTCATTCACATTGTTTGAATCAGAATGATGAGCTCTTCGATCTAAAGCTAATTTTATCAAGATTCTAACACTTTGATTTTTGAGCCTAATTTTGAGCACCTGATCACTCCTCCCCACTGGAAGCCTTTTGGACCCCAAAAGGATCACTTTCAATTGTTTAGTAGGTGAGGGTATAGTTCCCTCATGTTTCTAATCTCGATCCATTGATCACTAAATTGGAACTTGTGATCTGCATGATTCTTGTCATGCCTTTCTGTGTACTCTCCTTTAACCTTTTCAAGTTGTTCTTGCACTGTTTTATGTACAATTTAGGGTCATTCAATGAACCATTTGGCCTTGTCCATGTTAGTATTAGTAGAAACATCCTTCTTACCAAGATGATACAATACATTATGATTAAAATTGTAAACAAATTCCTCCACTTGATTCCTTCGACTCAAGCTTGAATGTACATCTGGAAAGTACGTATTTTTCTGAACATAACTTTCATGTAAAACAAAATGATGCTTGAGGAAAGTAGTTATACAAAATATAGACCTAGAAAGTACATCAACAAACTTTTCGCTTATACCTTTCTTGTTCCTTTTGACCGAGTGGAATAGTAGAAGAAAACCCATCCAATGGAAGTGCCTTTGTCATCATAACTTAAACACTTTATCATTGAAAATTTCTGAATGAAAATAAATGGGCTTACCACATTGCAAAAATATTGCGCCCATGGCATAGTCACATACAACAACTTGAAACTTAAAGGAATTTCTCAAGTCTAGAAAATAAAGTACTGGAGTTGTACTGATCTTTTGTTTTAAAGCATCAAATGCCTCTCGTTGTTTGCCTCCTCGCTGGAAGACATTTTGCACAACTACCAATGAATACAAATGAACTACAATAGAAGAACAATTAACAAAATTTATCCTCCAACATTTGGTTGCTCCCAAAAAACCTCTTATACAAATGACTATCTTGAGCATGCCTATGTAAATTACAAGTAGATCAAAGGCATTTGCAGCTTCACGGGGATGCATGTTTATTTCACTTGTGTCTGCAGGAATGGAGTCAATACCACCACAGACTATTACGACTTCAATCTTGGAGAGGCATAACTTCAGCTCACCTTCTCCACGTCTCACGTAGACTACCAAAAATACTTTGGGAACCTGAACACGCTTGGAAGAACTAATTTCACAGCTCAAGTACATTAAATAAGTTTTATCCAATATATATATTGACATCTTTAGAAACAAATGTTCTTGACATACGACATCAATTATTTTTTCTCATACATGGCATGTTCATAATGACATTTTTCTAAAAATGAAAATGTCACTGAAATAGACTATCTTGTCTAGAAATGGCTTCAACACATCCTTCTTCATATGCATAAAAGTAGTAGGAGCATGGAAAAGACCGAAAATCATAACAAGACATTCAAACAAACCTTGCTTGGTTTTAAATGTCATCTTCCATAGATCTCGTTCAACAACTATACTTTGATGAAAACCACTTGTTGAGGCCCATTCAACGAAATGCTTAACATTCTTTTTGGGTGCCGAAACAAGAGGTTCACCACATGGTAAAGGAGTAGGCTGGATGATCCTTTTATACAACAATCCCTAGATTTGCGTGTTAATTTATGCGCTTTCCATTACTAACATCTTGTACATGCCAATGTTAGGAAGAGGACAATATTGTTGCAACTGTATCTCATGTTGGATTCCTCCATTCGAAAGTAATCCCTTTGATTCTTGAAACACCTCATCATATTGGTTAACAACATTAACCAAATCAATTTTCAGGTTCGAATTACAATCATCAAACGCTTCATAATAAAATCATTCTTGATCATGAGAAGCATAAGATTCTTGCTTGAATTCACCAGTCTTTTCATATGCCCTACATTAACAAGCAAAATATTTGTTTTTTTGTTGTGAGCTCTCACAATAAATTCTACTCCATTTTTTAATATGTGATATTTGTTTTCATAACGATGGAAGATAGATTTTCTATCATAAAGGTACAGACTACCCAAAATGATACCATAGATATATAACGGCACAAAGTCAAGCTCCACTTCATCTCTGAAAATTGCGCATTGTCACATACCCATACAAGTGGATATGGTTTATGATGTGGAATAGTTTCCAGATTTAAACTCTTGACAATGTTTTCTCAGATAAGACTGGCTTGAGAGTCGCTATCAAACAATGTATCAATCTTGTTATGTTTCGATATCACCCTTGTGTGAAACAGTTCTATTCTCCTCTTTTCATTTGGAGTTTCATTATGTGAGTTTGAAGAACTAGTGCTGGCAATGGATTCCTTTCCTCGAAACCCCATGGCTATGATTTTTGTTTCATCGCCTGATTCGAATCCCAAATCCTCTTCTTGAGTGATTGCAGTTGTCTTTTATTTTCCTTTGTTGTTGAATTTCTTTTGTTTCATTTCGGGATAAATCTTTCAACAATGAGATTCATTGTGATCCTCTCTGGAACAATGTTTACATATTGTTTTCTCTCCTTCCTTTTTAATGGATGCATTTTTCTTTCCCTTGAAACCATTTTCTTTCTCTTCCTTAAACGACTTTTTACTACCTTCTACTGGGGTGTTTTTCCCTCTTGCCTCAAGATGAGTGGCTTGCACACACACATCATCTAGATTATTGGGATTAAACATTAAGATAGTATGCCTAAGGTAACTATGTAAACCCCCTATATATTTCAGTAAAGTATCTTGTGATTTCAAATCTACACCTAACATCAAAGACCTTTTTCTGAATTCTTGGGTGTAATCTTGCACATTTTGACCTTTAAGATCTCTAAATTTTTTTGCCAATTCATGATGGCTTTTTTCATATAACATAGAGGGTAGAATTGTCTTTTGATTTCAACAATGAAATCATTCCAAGTCCAAGAAATAGATATCTTACCATGTTTTTTAATCTCCTCTTGTGTCTTTGATTCCCACCATACAAATGTTGCACCCTCCATTCTTAAGGAAGCTAACTAAATCTTTATGTCATCCTCTTGAAGGTTTTGAATCCTGCAATAGACCTCCAACTAATGAATCCAATTATCAAGCTTCTTTTCATTCACTTCACCATTATACATGGGCAACTAGAATTTAGCATCAGGTTTTAAAAAATATGATTTACCAGTTCCTTTTGAAGTATGATGATGAGTATGAGTAAGGGTTATGTTAGTGGAAGATGGTTAAGATGCTTGTGAAGAAGAAGATGAAGAAGATGGTGGAGAGGCTAGAGGTTTGTCTCCATTTCCATTACCTCCTCTTGAATACCCTTGTCCTTTGGGAGGTTTGGAACTTTCGCCTTACAACCCGGTATTCCTCTCTTCATACAGGGCCTTCGCCATCTCTGTCATATCAAAGAAAGCCTTTCTGAAGGTCTTCTCATATTCTATCATGTTTGTAGGTTCTCCTTCATGAGACATGATCTCTGGAGTCTCAACTACAACTTGAGGTTGAACTGGTGTTGGAGATTATTGCAACCTTTCTCTTCTTCCTCTTGACCCAACTTCAGGGCTTCCAACCAACTTTCCTTCACCTCTTTTGAGTTTTAACCTTGCAAGCATGACATAAACTTGCAAACAATTAAATCCTTCTTTCACAAAGCAAAACCTAGTGCTCTGATACCAAATTTGATTTGATTTATAATAGTAGTTTGCAGTTCTATGATCTTCCTTAGATTATAAACAAAATGCTTTCATTGTGCTTAAGGATTCATCAATTTTTGCAAGTGAAATGAAGAGTTTTATGTTAATTTTATGAGAAATTTAACATAAATCAGAAATTGAATAGCAACATAAAGATGTATAGAACATCATCAAAAACACATTACAATAAGCATATGATAAAGTAGTTCAGCCCTCCTGGCCTACGTCTCCTTGGTCCAGCTTCCAATGGATTGGGCCTCTCTATTATGCTCAAAAGTTTAAAAATGTGTGTTTACAATGCTCAAATGCTTCTGAAAACTACTCCATTTCGTTTAGAATGATAAAAAATGGCTACTTTTCCTCTTTCCTTATCCAATTTGGTGAAAAACTGAAGAAGTTATGACTTCCCCTTGTTTTCCCATTATTCGCTCCAAAAATTGCCCCATTTACAGCGTGATGCTACAAATTAGCCCCAAAAATGTGCTAACTCGGCGAAAATTTTGCAGCGCAGTGGGCCATAATCTGTTGGCACCGACTGTCTTATCACAAATCGCAAACGGTAGATTCCTATGGACTTATGGTCTATGAACAAGGTTGGCGATGTGTGATTGTGATACGGCAGACCCGACGGGACATCAACTGTAGCCTATAACCTTATCGCGTCCGAGATATCACAATTAGCGAAAAATGAATGGTCTTATGCATATGTGAGACATGTCCTATTGCGATATGATTTTGTGATATCGCATTGCAACCCAAACCTGTTGGGGCCGAATCTGTAACACCTCCCTTTGCCGATGTGCAATTATGATTCTCGCATCGCACCATGGCTTGATCTAGGGCCGATTTTTAATGTCAACCTGCCTCCAATATGCGATTTAAGAAATGTAGGGACCAATGGTGGTCTACCACTTGGCGCATCCTAATTCTTTGATGAAAGCTACCACATCATCCAATCCTGCCATGTGAGCAAGTAAAACCTGAACTTTGACTTTTTATAACTTCTGCATATGAGGTCAAATTTGAGTGTCATTTGCAACATTGGAATCAGAATGATGAGCTCTTCGATCTAAAGCTGATTCTATCAAGATTTTGACACTTTGATTTTTGAGCCTAATTTTGAGCACGTGATCAAGAAGAGTTGGAGTTGCTTTCACACCATCAGCAAGACACAGTATTGAGCTTGAATCAATACTTGTAGAAGGGACTAATCCTGAGCTATGGATTCATCTGGAGAATGAATCTTGTAACAAGATTGTTGCAATTATGAAAACAATCTAGTATCTCCAGTCAGAAATGGAAACCCTTTAGACTGAAAATGAATGTTTAATATGTGAATAAGAACGCATTATGAAGAGCTTGAAAGATAATTAGAACCATCAGAATTCCAAACCTATTTTTGAAAATGGTAATAGAGAAGAATATCACATAAGGAGAGGGATACAATACTAGAAGAAAGTCAAACACATGAATTAGAGGGGAATCAGAAAATGCAAGAAAAGGAGTCTAGAGACACATCAGATAGTGACAGACGCAAAAAGGAAAAGAAATGGAAAGTTGAATTGCAAGGTGAATTTAAGAATATTAAGCCTCCAAGCTATGATGGTGAAGTTGAGGAATCAATACAATCTTGGTTAATAAGTATAACCAAGTACTTTCAAATCTATGAATATGATGAAAATTTAAAATCCCAACTAGCCATTTACTAGTTATAAGGAAAGGCTACCTTGTGGTGGGAAGAAATAAAAGCGGTGCATGTTATTGATGAGCAATCGATTACTTTGGAATTGTTCCAGAGATATTTCAAGAATAAATATTTTAAAAAATGGTTTTATGATGATAAGACTAAATAATTCCATGAGCTAAGGTGTTGGGTGTGGAGCCTGATTATCTTCTTTATTTAGAGGTATCACCACATTGGACCCAAGTTCGTAATGTGGCAGAAATGCTGCTAGTAAAATGTATACTGCAAGGGGGGTCCAAGGGTGGCAGCTGCAATCTTTGGAAGCCCCCCCCCAACAGGGGATCGGGGGCAGTGCCCCCGAAGCTAAAAATAGATGTAAATTTGCCCTATAAAATGTTGTAATTTCACAGTCAATCTAGGCCATTCATTAGGCGGAAATTTGACGATAGAAGTTATGTTTAATTTAGGGTTTTTTCCCTAGAAGGTAACCCCTCACTATATATGAGGGAATTGTATTGTGTTTATGTAGATCTATATTCTGAGTGAGAAAGAGAGAGGATATTGTGTGAGAGCGAAGAGGGTATTATAGTGGATCTATTGTAGGTTGTATATCTTCATTCTGATGCATAATATAAAAGGAAGGACTGGCTATTTCTCCGTGGATGTAGCCCAAATTGGGTGAACCACGTATATCTGTGTCTCTCTTGTTTTACGTTTTTTATGTGTTTATATTTCTGCAATATTTTATCTATTTCACTGCTCTGTAATAGATAATTTTCTAACAACGTGTATCAGAGCCCAAGGTCTATTTGGCTGATACACCCGTAGGAGAGAAGGGTTCCTAGTTTGAGTGGGAGCAATGGGAGAAGATGGTAGGTTTAGGGTCAAAAAATTTAATTGCCAAAACAACCAGCTATGGAAGATGCAAATGGAAGATTATCTGTATCAGAAATATATGTACCTACCATTGAGTAGAAAGATAAAGAAGCCAACGAGCATGACAAACACAGAATGGGATATTCTCAACAGAAAGGCACTTGGAACAATATGGCTATGCCTAGCGGCATTGGTAGCCTTTAATATTTCAAAGGAAACGACAACAAAGGGCTTAATGTTGGCATTGGCCAAACTATATGAAAATCCCGCAGCCTCAAATAAGGTATTTCTTATGAATAATTTATTTAATATGAAGATGTTAGAAGGTGGATCTGTTGCTGATCATCTAAATGAATTTAATACAGTTACCAGTCATTTAACTTTTGTAGGGGTAACTTTTGATGATGAATTTAGGTCTTTGTTATTGATGTGCTCACTGCCAAAAAGTTGGAATGGTTTAGTTATGGCCATTAGTAAATTTGTCTCTCAATCTAGTAATTTAAAGTTTGATGATGTTGTTGATGCAATCCTTAGCGAGGAAATGTGACAGAAAAGCTCTGGTGATACATCGGGTAATGCTTTAACTGTAGAGACTAGGGGAAGAAAAATGGAAAGAGGAAAGAGCCCAGGGTATCGCAGTAAGACAAGGAAAGGAAGATCCAAGTCTAGATTAGGGATAGTGTGCTGGAAATGTGGGAAGAAAGGACACCTGAAGAAAGACTGCAAGTCTTGGAAGGGAAAAGAAGGAGACATGCAGCAACAAAAAAATCATGAAGCGAATGTGACAGGTGATGTGTTGCAAGATTTTTTGATTCTTTCATTAGAAAATATTATTGATGCCTGGGTGGTAGATTCAGGGGACTCATTCCATGCCACACCTGATAGGAAGCATTTTTATGATTATGTTCAAGGAGATTTTGGACAGGTTCGATTGGGTGATGATAAACCCTGTAAAAGCATTGGAATGGGTACAGTTTCCATAAAATAGAAAAATGGAAATCAATGGATATTGAAGAAGGTAAGGCATGTTCTAGATCTGAAGAAAAATCTGATTTCAACAGGGAAGTTGGGAGTTGAAGGTTGTGTAACTACTTTTACAGATAAAACTTGGAAGGTCACTAAAGGAGCCCTGGTAATAGAAAAAGGAGAAAAGGTTGGTACATTGTATTTATGCAATGGTATTTCTAATTATGTTAATGCTTTAACTTCTATATGAGAAGATACATAATTGTGGCATCATAGGCTCGGGCACATGAATGAGAAGGGGATGCAGATTCTTCACTCAAGAAATTTGTTGTCATTTTTGAAGCATGTTGATTTAAAATTTTGTGAGAATTGTGTTTATGGAAAACAAAAGAGAGTCAGATTCCTCAGAGTTGGGAAAGAAAAGAAGAGCGAAAAATTAGAGCTTGTGCATACACATGTACGGGGACCTTCTCAGGTATCATCTCTTGGCGACTCTCATTATTATGTTACTTTTATTGATGATGCAACCAGAAAAACCTGGATTTATTATATTCAAAATAAATCTGATGTATTTGATACTTTCAAGAAATGGAAATATTTAGTTGAAGATGAGACAGGAAAAAGGTTGAAGTGTCTCAGATCAGACAATGGAGGTGAATATTGCAACAAAGAGTTTGATAGGTACTGTTTAGAGAATGGAATTCACAGAGAGAAGATAGTTCTAGGAACACCACAAGAAAATGGTGTGTTAGAAAGGATGAACAGGACAATCATGGAGCATGCAAGGTGCATGATATTGCATGCAGGATTGCCTTTACAATTTTGGGAAGATGTTGTAGATATTGTTGTTTATCTAATAAACAGAGGGCCTCCAAGTTCCTTGGATGGTGGTGTTGGGCGCGGGATCCCCTAAGGGAAGTTTTGGGGTTTAAAGCCCAGATTTTGACTAAATCTGATGTAAAGACTCTGCGTTTTGTGGGCGTGGAGCGTGAGCTTGCTAATGAGCCATAGGGTTGTCCACCCACATTTTTGTAATGTAATGTCGGCTTTAGAGATCTACCCATGGTCCGTGGACCATGGGATTGTATAAATAGAGTGCAACTCTAAGTTGTAAAGAATGGAAGAAATGATGATGGAATAGAAGCATAGCAAAAGATCTAAGTGTAGAGTTGAGTCTTTGGGTTGTAGAGTAGGAAAAGGCTTTCCAGCTGAGTGCACAGGGGCCTAGTAGTCTGCAGTTGAGTACGCAGACCCCTGCAGCTGAGTGCGCAGGGAAGGTCGAGTTTATAACCATTTGAGAAGTAATAAAGAGAAGTTTCATATCATTTCTGTGTATCTTTTTCCTCTTTTGTGCTTTGAATGTATTGGGTATAAATTGCAATTTCACTATTTATATGGTGCTTGAACTTATATGATTGTGTTGATTAAGTGAATATAAGATAAAGTATTTGTTTACGTGAAGTTAACTAACAGTTATAAGAAGATAAGTAAGATTTGAGGTGTAACTTGGGGAAATAGTGTAGATTTCTGCCTGATGAGCACGAAAGCACCTCAGCCCCTGGTTAGGGCTGCGCGAAGGAGTTTGTAATAGATTGTGAGGGCCTTGCAGGTCAGGATAGTGCGCGAAGTGACCTGCATGAATCCATTCATAGTTGGACTAAATTGACCCCTCGGACATCTCAAGGGTGTGGAAACTTGGTTCCAGCATCCCCCCATACTACTTTGGGTGAGACCTCAATCTGTGCTCTGTGTGCTATTACTAAAAGGGCTAGTAGTGTAGGGATTTGTTTGGCTAATTAACTCTGAACCTAGGTCAGGCCCCATCAAGCCAACAAATGGTCTCGCACTAAGGGGGATCTACATTATATAGGAGAGACAGTGTGTGACGTCACCACAGAGGCCCTTCAGTAGTTTGTGGAGGAAAATTAGGTGGTATTGGGGGTCCTCTAGACACAGATACAGGAGTTGCATGTGCACACTCCTCAGGCTGGTACTCTGTCGACCAACCTCGTAGTAGGCACGACTACAACTAAGGAAATGCTGCACACTCGCATGACCAACACTATAGTGCTGCTAGAGGGGGCACTGGTTACAGAAAATTAGGCCGACGGGCCTATGGTCAATGTGCTGAAGGGAGTTGAGATCAACACGGTTGCACTACTTGGAGAGACACTCTATGCTCTGCAGGACGGAGTGACTGAAGAACTACGGGCTAGGGAGGGTCGCATGCTCCAGGTGATGAGTGAACAACGAATTAACATGGAACAACTGAGCATGTAGCATGATGAGGTAGTGGCGCAGAACCGACAAATTATGCAGGTAGTTGAAGAAGCCTGCCAGATGGTCCCTGAATTGGCCATCCCAACAGAGGCACTAGCATAGGCGTGCATCGGGAGGCTAGTAGCAGGGGTGCGCGAGGCGAAGGAAGAGATGGCTAAGGTTTAGCTAGAGATGAACCTTCAAATAGCTGAGCTACAATTGAAGGTGAAACATTCAACTCCACTAGAGGTGAGGGAATAGTGCGCCAACACCATTATAATGGGAATAGAGGAGATCAGCAGTGCAGTGAAGGACTGCACCAAATTATTTGAAGAGTCATTTGAGGTCCTCACCACTCTGCAGGAGGACCCGAACATACAACACTTAGAAACAGAGGCATGTGAGCTGCAGCAAAATTATGATGACATAAAAGGGATCAAACAAATGGTGGCCCTTACAGAGAGGCTCGCATAGATGCAACAGGCAAAAGCGCTCAAGGAGAAAGTAGACACAATGTGACATAAGGAAGTGATTTTAAAGGTGCACGTCCAACTATGGATCTATGAGGCCTTCATCGTGACATCCTCGATTGAAGCCAAGCGCATGTAGATTCAGGGATTGTAGGAGTAGATATAGGGAAGCAGTTTAACTACTACGGTCTTTGAATAGCGCATCTAGGAGGTACAATAGGCAGCTTCTCAGTGCATTGCTGATCTTGCAGCAGTCTGGGTAGAATTGGGAGGTCTCCGCATCGACAGAGTGACTCGAGGGTGAGTCACGATGTTTGTGTTGGGGGCCTATTGGGCGTGGGATCCCCCAAGGGAAGTTTTAGCGCTTAAAGCCTGGATTTTGACTAAATCCGATGTAAAGACTTCGCGTTTTGTGGGCACGGAGCGCGAGCTTGTAAATGAGTCATAGGGTTGTCCGCCCTTATTTTTGTAATGTAATTTCAGCTTTAGAGATCTACCCATGGTTTGCGGAGCATGGGATTGTATAAATAAAGAGAGCCTCTAAGTTGTAAAGAACGGAAGAAATGATGATGGAATAGAAGCATAGCAGAAGATCTAAATGTAGGGTCAAGTCTTTGGTTCATAGAGTAGGAAAAGGCTCTACAGCTGAGTGTGTGGACCCTTGTAGCTGAGTGTATAGGGCATGTCAAGTTTGTAATCGTTAGAGAAGTAATAAAGAGAAGTTTCATATCATTTTTGTGTATCTTTTCCCTATTTTGTGCATTGAATGTATTAGGTATAAATTGAAATTTCATTGTTTATATGGTGTGCAAACTTATATGATTGTGTTAATTAAGTGAATATAAGATAAAGTATTTATTTATGTGAAGTTAAATAACAATTATAAGAAGATAAGTAAGATCTGAGGTGTAACTTGGGGAAATAGCACAGATCACTGCCTTAGGAGTGCGAAAGCACCTCAACCCCTAGTTAGGGCTACATGAAGGAATTTGTAACAGATTGCAAAGGCCTCATAGGTTAGGAAAATGTGTGAAGTGACCTGTGGGAAGCCATTCACAGTTGGACTAAATCGACCCCTTAGACATCTCAAGGATGTGGAAACTTGGTTCCAGCATCCCCCCATACTGCTTCAGGTGAGACCTTAGTCCATGCTCCACGGGCTATTGCCAAAAGGGCTAGTAGTGTATGGATTTGTTTGGCTAATTAACTCTGAACATAGGTTAGGCCCCATCAAGCCAACAGTGGTCTTCTAGAGGAAGCATGGACAGGTAAAAAGGTAAACTACTCATTTTAAATACTTTTGGTTGTGAAGACTTTGTCCACATTATTAAATAAAATAGAAAAAAGCTTGAGGAAAAATCAAAGAAATTTAACTTTATTGGATATGGTGGTAATGATTTTAATTATCGCTTTTATGATTATGAAAAACACAAAATCATTAGGAGTAAAGATGTCATATTCAATGAAAAGTCTTTGTATAAGGATTATATGCGGGAAAAGAAACAGGAAAAAGAAAACAGAGAATACATAGTGCGTGATGAGATCACGAAAAAAGTGAAGGTGCCTAAAAATCATAATGATCAATAGATAGAACAACAACAATAACAACAACAAGCACCTCTAACACCTAAAAGTGGTTTCAGAAGATATACCAGGATAAGTAGATGCCCTGAACGATATTCTCCTTCATTATATTATATATTGTTGACTGATTCTGGTGAACCAGAATGTTACGAAGAAGTAGTGCAGGTGGAAACCAAGAAGAAGTGGGAGCAAGCCATGAAAGAAGAGATGGACTCCTTAGCACATAACCAGACTTGGGACTTAGTCAGGTTGCCTGTAGGTAAAACAACACTGCAGAATAAATGGGTTTACTTGTTGAAGGAGGAAGATGGAGGTAGAAAACGGTATAAAGCTAGACTTGTGATGGGGGGATTTGCACAGAAAAAGGGTATAGACTTTGATGAGATATTTTATCCTATTGTTAAAATGACTTCAATTAGAACTATCTTAAGTCTAGTTGTAGCTGAAGGTTTTCATCTTGAGCAGTTAGATGTAAAGAAAACCTTTCTTCTTGGGGATTTGGAGGAAGATATATATATGCAATAGCCACAAGGATATGAGGTAAAAGGGAAAGAGAAACTAGTGTGCAAGTTGAAGAAGAGCTTGTATGGATTAAAATAGACTCCAAGGCAGTGGTATCTAAAATTTGGCAGGTTTATCTCTAAACAAGGTTATACTAGATGTCACTATGATCATCGTGTTTATCTCAAAAGGAAAAATGATGACAACTATATTATATTGTTATTGTATGTAGATGACATGCTTGTTGCAGGTTCTAACATGCCGGAAAATAAATTTCTCAGAGGAAAATTGGCAAACTCATTTGCAATGAAGGATTTAAGTGCTACAAAACAAATCCTTGGTATGAGAATAACTAGAGATAGGAAGAATTCAAAATTAACATTGTCTCAGAGTCAGTACATAGAAAAGGTGTTGAAAATATTTAACATGAAGAATGCAAAACCAGTTAGTATACCTTTGGCTAGACATTTCAAACTAAGTAAGGAGGTGCGTCCCAATACTCAGGAAGAAATCGCTTATATGTCTAAAGTTCCATATGCATCAGAGGTTGGAAGCTTAATGTATGTAATGGTTTTCACAATGCCTAATATTGTACATGGAGTGGGAGTTGTAAGCAGGTAAATGAATAATCCAGGAAAAGAACATTGGATGGCAGTGAAGTGGATTCTCAGGTATTTGAGAGGTCCCACAAATCAAGAATTATGCTTTGGTGGTTCAAACATTGCTCTACATGGATATGTTGATGCAGATATGGTGTGTGATAAAGATGACAAGGGGAGCACAATAGTGTATGTGTTTACTGTAGGTGGAACAATTGTCATTTGGGTCTCAAAATTGTAAAGTGTTGTTGCACTCTAAAAAGTGGAAGCAGAGTATGTTGCTAGTAGAGAGGCTAGTAAAGAAATGATTTGGTTACAAAGGTTTCTGGATGAATTGGATAAGAAGCAGGAGTTGGGCAGGTTATACAGCGATAGCCAAAGTGCCATAAATCTTGCCAAAAACTCTGCATTTCATAGCAAGACTAAACATTTATGGCTCAACATTGGAAGATGGAAAGTTGACGCTGGAAAAGATATACACTAGCTAGAATCCTGTAGATATGTTAACAAAATTTGTAACCAGGGAGAAACTAAGAATCTATTCAGTTTCAATTGGTCTTCATGTATGATGAAGAAGATGAGAAACAACCAGTTCCAAAGTGGAGTCATTTTCTAGCAAATGAAGTAGCGGTGGAGTTTCTATAATCAGTCTCCAAGTGGGAAATTGTTGGGTGTGGAGCTTAATTATCTTCCTTATTTAGAGGTATCGCCACATTAGACCCCATTTCGTAATGTGGTGGCAACGCCGCCTGTAAAATGTACGCTACAAGGGGGGTCCGGGGTGGTTGTGATCTTTGGGAGCAGCCCCCCCCAGCAAGGGATCGGGGGCAGCGCCCCTAAAGCTAAAATTAAATGTAAAACTTCCTTGTAAAATGTTTTAATTTCGTAGTCAATCTGGGTCATTCATTAGGTGGAGATATGATGGTAGATGTTATGTTTAATTTAGGGTTTTTCTCCCTAGAAGGTAGCCCCTCACTATATATGAGGGAACTATATTGTCTCTATGTAGATATGTATTATGAACGAGAAAGAGAGAGGATATTGTGTGAGAGCGAAGAGGGAATTACAACAGATCTATTGTAGGTTCTATCTCTTCATTTTTGGATAATATAAAAGGAAGGACTGACTATTTCTCTGTGGACGTAGCCAAAATTGGATGAACCACGCATATCTATGTCTCTCTTGTTTTATGTGTTTTATGTTTTTATATTTTTGCAATATTTTATGTGTTCCATTGCTCTGTAATATATAATTTTCTAACATAAGGTTGGGTCAGCTGACTATGGATGAATATGTGACCAAGTTTAACTCTTTTCTATGATCTTTACCATACTTATGAGAGGAGAAAGCTATAGTGCAAAGGTTTGTTAGCATCTTTCCAATGCATATGAAGGAACGACTTGAGTTTGATTATCCAAAAAATATGGGTGACGATGTAAGGAAAGCATGAATCTACTATCAGTAGATGCAGGAAAAGGATAATGGTAAAATTTGGGCCAACAAGAAGGGACAAAAACCTGCACAAAATAGTAGAAATAATAGAACAGAGAATCCTAGGAATACCTTTAAGGGTAGCAAGGCATAAATATGGAGAAAAACCAACAGAAATTTCGACCTCAGAATGAGACCAGACCAATGGAACCATCTACTAAGTTTCAGGGTAATCAAGGACATAAACTTCCCCCGCAATGTTGGGTTTGTGCAGAACTAAACTACATTAAGAAATTTCCTCACCATGGGAGATTAGAAACAATAACTAACATACATGAGGCTTCAATAGTGGGCGAAGTAGCGAGAAGCATATTGAAAATTAATATGGATTTGGAAGACCGTTAAAGAGACTGTTAGGCCCTAAATCTACCTCAGGCTAAGGAAAGGCACGTCTAGGGTAACATCAAACCACACTTAACCTGGTAGCTATCCCTACTAGGTCAGGAGAGGGATCTCTCCTTGTCAATATCGAAGAAAATATGGCAAATAAGGCTTGAGATGACTGAAATGAATACTAATTTTAGGCTAGGTATATTTTCTCAGAGGATTTGATTAATTTTAATGGTTGGTTGCTGGATCAGATGGGGAAGGCAGCTTTGGGTCCGGGAAATCAACTCATATTTGCAGAGGTTTCTGTGGGGCGATGTAGGAAAGTGTTTTAGCACTTTGAAATGAATGTGATAGTGAGTCTAAAGACTAGTGAGGAGTTGGAGAGGGCATGAAAATGTCATGAGTCCTCATAAATCCATAGAAAACATTTAAAACTAAATAAACCCTAACGCAGAGCACTGAAACACCAATGGATTCCACCCTTTAATATTGATTCATTTAGTTATGCAGAAAAAGTTAGATGATGGAAAATATACACATAAGATAAACTGAATAATAGAGGAAAAAACAATGCTAATTCACATTACCACAAGAATCCCACAAAATGCTATAAAACCCTGGTTCATTTCCTTGCCAAACTGCAGAAGTGATGTACAAAGTATCTCAATGCATCCACAAGAGTCCAACCTTGACAAATGACTAAGAAAGTAAAAAATATAGGCATCAAACCACCTAAACTAGCCTTTAGGGGTCGAATCCATGACTCAAGGAGCTATTTCAACAAGATCTAAACTAGGAACTGAAAAATAGGTAGTGGAATAGCTTGCCTCTAAAACTATGGAAGCTTATTCATTCATCCTCAAACCAACTCTAACTGATGTATCTACCTCCTTAAGTAATTTTTCATAATTTTTACATCATAGTACATCAATTTACATCATATTACATCATGAATTTACCAAAGAGAGAAGAAAAGGTCAAACTAGTAGAAAACTAGGAGAAATTCTGAGTTTTTAAGCAAAATTGGAAAACTTTTGCCTGATGCGCAGCACCATGAGCCTAATGCGCAGCACAACTTCAAGGCTGAGTTTGAAGGCCCTCCACTTCACCAAATTAGGTCCATAATGGCTTGTTGAAAAGCTTTACCTGTCTACTTTCTAGAACAACTAGAATTTTTGTATTTGGAGTCCATTTTCCCATTCAAAAATCACTTCTCCCAAGACTGGTTCCTATGGGTCCAAAAAGTGGCAGAGAGGGCATGTTTTAGGTGTTTTTTTGCCCTTTAGGTGACCCAAATCTCCTACAAATTTCATGAAACTTTCTGGCTTTCAGTATTTTTCGATGAGGAATCCAAAAATACAAGCCATTTTTCAAAATTCCAAGCCAACTCAATGCGCAGCGCCGCATCAGTTGAAAATTCCTGTGTTTTGCATTTAAAAATTGTGAAATAACAAAAATTTCTCAAAATTGCTTCAAATTTTGCAAGAGGCAAGCTTACTAATTGCTTTTCTAATAGAAGGAAGCTTTAGCCAAAATTTTAAGTTTATCTTGCTCCTTTTTGGCTTTTAAGGCTCTCTTTAACTTAGCTTGTAGGCTTTTTATCCTTGTCTTGCAAATTTTATTCCAAGCTAAGTAATGATAAGCCATGTGGTGGAACATGTTCTTCTCCTTGTTAGCCTTATCAAGTATCTTCTCAAGGTGGATATTCATTCTTTCCAACCATGATTCTCGGTCAGCCTCTATTTCTTGCTCTAGTGATTTCATCTTGATTTTTCTTCTTTTTGCCACTTACCGGTTTTCCCTAATGGTTTGTAGCTCCATAATTGTTTGTTGGTCCTCCAATTGCTTATTCTCTTACTCAAGGAAGTTAATGATCCATTTAGCGCTCTCAAGGTCAAGTGATAAGGATTGGATTTTAGCTTCTTTCTATTTGATGATCACATCCTTGAGTCTTGAGCTTTGAGAGCCCAAATCAATGTCATCTGCCTCAACCAAAACAAAATCCATGTCTTTCCCTTTAGAAGGCCCTTCATCATGCAATTGTTTCTTTCCTTTGTCCTGTACTTGTTTAGCTGAAGAAGAAGGCAAAGCCCCTTTCTCCCCAAGTGAAGATATCATTTGCCTGTGATCTAATGAAGAAAATGAGACCCCTTCCACCCCTAGTGGAGATAATACTCATTTGGCAGCTACAAAAAGTCTCCTTGTGCCCTTTTCATAAGTTATAAATATAGGAATGTGAGCCTCTTCAGTTTTGCTTTCAGGCTCTTTTTGTTGCCGAGAAGGTTCACCTTCCTCTTGAGGATCTTCAGAAATTTGAGGCCCATTGAAGATTTCATGGGAAATGAAGTCTTCCCATGGCACTCCCAACTGAGTGAGCTGATGCACAACAATAATCTTGATGATAGCAAAGTGATAAATACTGTTGAGTTGCTATGGGTATGGTTTTCTTTTTGCAATCACAGTCATCCTCTCTATGCTTTTGCATATGAAATATGGAATACTCATCATTCTGACCCTGATGAAGTGCATAAGTAATCTGATATGATAGGCATAGAGTCTAGAGAACCTACCCTCACATGTGAATTATTTGATGATGAGTTTCATAAGTGGAACATACCAGTCCTCCAAGAACTTGAAAGGAAACACCCTGCTCAATTTACCATGATATTTGGCCTTAATATATGGTTCATAATGTTGCTTGCTAATATTCTCTTTTGTTCCACCTTTCCGCTACATCTGGTATTCTAGTTTCTTGTACAATAACAGCTGGTGAAAGAGTGAAATTGATCCCAGCAAGGTGTACCATATTATTCTCCATGTTTATGACAATTTTCCTTGCTAATTCATGATGATACTTGACCCTCTCAACCATCTCACAAAACTCAAAGCAAGATTGTATCTGAAACAGGTGGTAGTGTTAGTGTCAATCTTTCCATCCTTCCTCCAGTGATCAAATATTCTCTTACAAAGTGGTCTCAGAGTGTCAAGGTCAAATTTTGTCATTTCAGTGAGTCTTCAAGCAAAATTTGGTCACTAGGCATTAGGTCTAGGGTTTGATTTCGCTCCTTTCAAAGTTTCCCAAATGTTAGTCTATGTCACTATTCAGCTGAGTCTATCATCAATTAGAGGGTTTTCATCATCATGTCAAGTTCCATTGGGTAATTTTACAGCCTTTTCTTGCTTTAGTTGTGCCTAGGCAAGGTTCATTTCCCTCTCCTAGGGTTTTGAAGGCAATTTCTCTTGAATGGTCCAATAATTAGCAAAACTTATATCTAGATGTTCATACACCTTCCCCGATCCTTCATTTACCTTATTAAACACTTCCCATCACTGAGATCCCCCAAATTCCTCACTTTTACACAAACCCTAGTTTCTTGCCACAACTTGGCAATTTTCTAGGCTAGGCCTGTGTTTTTCCCTTTTGGACCTCTTCCCCTCACTCGTTCTCTGAGATTTCACTTTCCCCTACTTCCTAACATCCCTCCCTACTTCCAAAAATTTCCCCAAGAATTTAGAAGCCCCTTATCCCCTTCATTTCGCTTCATTTCGACAAAATTCCTTGTTTCACACATCGGGATAAGTTTCACTCAAAAGATGTTCCAGAGCAATCAAAGATAAATTTTTCAAACCTGAGAGAGATTTTTGTCCACAACAAGCTAAGGAATAAAAACCTCCTTCACGTTTTACACAGGTGTCATGGTTTTAGAGAAATGTCAAAAATACCGTTGCCTTAGGAGAATTGATGCACCTCTGAAGTGACCTTGGGAAACTCAAGTTTTCTCCTAGCTTGGTTGGCCAAATGACTTTCTTGATGATTCAAATGATAACTAGACACAAAGAGATTTCCAATGAGCTATCATGAGTTCAATTTGGATGTCAGGAAGTGCTCCAAAAACAGGCTCAAAGCTGCGCCACGCATAGGGATGAGGGGCGCTACACATACAGTTTTTGGCCCAGATTTTCACCTTCAGCTCAGGAATTCGGCTAGTTTTCACCAGTTTCACTCTTTGATGTAATTTTTCACCCAACATGATATAATTTGATGTATGTAAGGTAACATGGCACTTACCTACCTTCTTCTAGATGATTCATTCACAAATTAGCAAGAAACTAATGTAATGAATCAGTTTCCTTCTTTTTAGAGGCAGGTTGTTTGGTCATCTAGATTCTTGCTTGATCCGGATTTAAACAGGAACGCAACGAAATACAGAGATAAACATATACACAAATATGCAGCGGAAATAATACTTCATTTCATTAATGGAAAATACTAAAATATGCTTACAACCAGAAATGGAAATAAACCAGCTAGGGC
>APFE031721789.1:378642-409071 GCA_000404065.3 Pinus taeda
AGTGTCAAGGTCAAATTTTGTCATTTCAGTGAGTCTTCAAGCAAAATTTGGTCACTAGGCATTAGGTCTAGGGTTTGATTTCACTCCTTTCAAAGTTGCCCAAATGTCAGTCTATGTCACTATTCAGCTGAGTCTATCATCAGTCAGAGGTTTTTCATCATCATGTCAAGTTCCATTGGGTCATTTTACAGCTTGTTCTTGCTTCAGCTGTGCCTAGGCAAGGTTCATTTCCCTCTCCTAGGGTTTTGAAGGCAATTTCTCTTGAATGGTCAAATCATTAGAAAAACTTATATCCAGATGTTAATACACCTTCCCCTATCCTTCATGTACCTTATTAAACACTTCCCATCACTGAGATCCCCCAAATTCCTCATTTTTGCACAAACCGTAGTTTCTTGCCACAACTTGGCAATTTTCTAGGCTAGGCCTGTGTTTTTCCCTTTTGGACCTCTACCCCTCACTCGATCTCTAAGATTTCACTTTCCCCTGCTTCCTAACATCCCTCCCTACTTCCAAAAATTTCCCCAAGAATTTAGAAGCCCCTTATCCCCTTCATTTCGCTTCATTTCGACAAAATTCCTTGTTTGACACATCGGGATAAGTTTCACTAAAAAGATGTTCCAGAGCAATAAAAGATGCATTTTGAAACACTGAGAGAGGTTTTTGTCCAAAACAAGCAAAGGAAGAAAACACTCCTTCCCTTTTTACACAGGTGTCATGGTTTTAGAGAAATGTCAAAAATACCGTTGCCTCGGGAGAATTGATGCACCTCTGAAGTGACCTTGGGAAAACCAAGTTTTTGCCTAGCTTGGTTGGCCAAATGACTTTCTTGATGAGTCAAATGATAGCTAGACACAACTAGCTTTCCAATGCGCTATCATGAGCTCAATTTAGATGTCGGGAAGTGCCCCAAAAACAGGCTCAAAGGTGTGCTACGCATAGGGATCAAGGGCGCTACGCATACAGTTTTTGGCCCATATTTTCACCTCCAGCTCAGGAATTCGGCTAGTTTTCACTAGTTTCACTCTTTGATGTAATTTTTCACCCCAAATGATGTAATTTGATGTATGTAAGGTAACATGGCACTTACCTACCTTCTTCTAGATGATTCATTCACAAATTAGCAAGAAACTAATGTAATGAATCAGTTTCCTTCTTTTTAGAGGCATGTTGTTTGGTCATCTAGATTCTTGCTCCATGTTTAGAATTTGTTCAAAATGCTCCTAGAAGGAGGAGCTCAACCCCTAGAGGTTAGGGAATGGGTTATCTTGGTCTATATTATGTAAATTTTCAGTCAGTTGGAGAGGTTGGACTCTTGGGATAGCTTGAGACTATATTGTACATATTTTATCAGCATTTTTGGCAAAGGAAAGACCAGGGTTTTGCAACACTATTTGGGATCCATGTGGCTTTATGTGTTGATGGTTTTTTTCTCTCAGTACTTGTAAGTTGTGTATGTGCATCATTATCTCTATTGAATCTTCTGTTATTAAAGATTTGAAGTGTTAAGGTAGAATCCATGAAATTGCTATGCTCTGCCTTTAAATTTGTTTAATATTTTATGTTTTCTTCAGTTTAAGGAGAATCCTTGAGACCCCTTTCTCTCCTTAGCCCCTCAGTAGTCTGATCTACCCATCTCACCTACTTTAAGGCATCAAAACAATCGCCTATCTTGCCCCAAGTGGACCTCTGCAAAAACTTCGCCTCATCCACGCACCCAAAATTGCCTTTCCCTTGATTTCAACAAAATCATTAAAAATCAATTCTAAACTCTTTGTACTTCATACATAGCCTAAAATCAGTCATCAATTCGGCCATATCGAGCCATTTCTATTATCGTTTGTCGAGTTTGACCTGGAGAGAGCCCTCTCCTGTCCTCGTAGGGCTAGCTACGAGGCTGAGCGTGGTTTGATGTGGCCTTGAGTCTTGCCTTATTTCAGCCTAAGGAAGATTTGAGTGCTAACAGGTAGCAAGGGGAAAAGCAAGGAGTTCAACAATGCTAATAGTCTCCTCTCTAATAATTTTCCCACCCTTGTGAGGTCTCCTAGGCTGTACATTTCTTTCTCTTGAACTGTCACTTAATGTTTCTTCTTCATAGCTTGACTCACTATTTCTTGCCATGGTGCTTGGTGCTTGTCTTAGCGAAGTGATGTGATGATGATATGGTGGAAAATGGTAACGAGGGAGGACAAGGGAGATGAGTATGAAGAGATTTTACTAATGGGAAATGGAATTGGGGAATGAATCGATAAGTTTTGAGAAACTAGGGTTTAGTGAAGGATTTAGGGTTTGATGAAGGGAATGAGTTGTTTTAGGGGAGTGGGATTAGAAAATGGGATAAATGGAGTGATTTAGGGCAACAGAAGAGAGAAAAGGGTTTAATGATGTTGGTTGTGATTATGGAGTGAAAGTTGTACAATGAAATGGAAAATAATGAAGACAAGCTAGGGTTTAACTTTCAAAATGCAAAACTCATGAAGAAAATAGGTAGGAGATCAAATTCAGCTCAAGGAAAATGATAACTTACTTGTAGAATAGAAATGCACCTTTTTTCAGGGTTATTGGGTGATTTGGAACGTTTTGGCAACTTCTGGACTAATTCATAGCGCACTGGACCCAATGCGCAGCGCCCTCCTGATGCGCAGCACCCTTGCAAATTAACACTAGCAGAAACCCAATGATGCGTAGCGCCAGTCTGATGCACAGCGCCAGTCTGATGTGCATCACACTGCCTCTAATGCGTAGCGCCAGGCAAATTTGCTTGGAAAACAGGGTTTTTAACTTCCTTTGCTCAATTTGCCTCCAAATCGCGATTTTTGCTCTCCAAGGGTATCTTGCAGAATGAAGTGATGAATAACACTCCTTTCATTTTGTATATGGATGGCTTTTAATTTTTACTTATTTCAAACCCACTTTCTAATGTCAAATTCACTTTTGGTCATAAGCTTTGTTTCTTCATTTGAATTGACTTTTCTTGGTCACTTGGTAAACTGATGCATTAATGCTTTTGCTTTTGTCTGTAGTGGTTGGAGTTGGCAAGGTGAGCAAAGGCAGTAGCTGGAACTTATTACATATAGAAAACATTTCAAATTACATAAATTTTGTACATAGAAATAAAAAACTCCGTTTTCACCTCAAAACAGAGTTTTGATGTAAAAATCCTTTATTGAGCATATCACCAGTGAAATTTTGATCTTATGAACTTATAAGACCTTCTCATGTGCCTGCTGACCTTTTATTGAGTTTTCGATGACCATGGTGGCAAACCCTAGACCTGGTAAGACTAAAACCCTAAAACTGGCTTTTGCAAGTGAAATGACACAAAATGACAGTGAATGAGCTAAACATGTGAAAATAGACCAACAGGTAAATGCCATGAGGGAAATTAACAATGAACCACTACCATCAGTTGATCCATGACCTAATGTAATGCAACTAATTAGATGGGACACCTAATATGCATGAAAAAAGAGAAATTTGATCACTGATGCAGGGATGAAGATACCGACACTAAGAGAGACTATCAACCCAGTATGATTGAAATAGAATGTAAAATGTTTAATTTTGATAGGCCTCAGTTTAAGTTACATAAGTCCTAGAGTAATAGAACTTTTCCAGTTATAGACATGGAAATTTAAAAACCTTTGGCTAGTTTGACTAGCCACAGGAGCCAAGAGACGAGTGGGGGCTAAAGTATAAGACTGCTCTATCGAATTAGCAGACCAAACCATTAAAGTGAACCTAAATTTCTTTCCTTTGGGATCTTACAACATTCTAATAGGAATGGATTGGCTGGAGGCTCACTAGTCTTTGGTAAATTGTAAAGAGAAAATGGTTAGTTATTTGAATGAGGTGGGTATTAGGTGTGAAGTTCAAGTGATTAAGAGACCTGTACAATTGAGGCCAAATAACTGTATATCATCTGGGGAAATGTTTACAGATTGGTTGTTGTATATATGCGGTGCAAGTGGGCTATGCTAAAACTGATGCGGTAACATTTGAATTGACAGACCTGCCGATAATCCAATAATTCACAAATGTATTTCCTGAAGAGATAATGGGGTTACCACTGAAAAGGGATATAGATTTCTCTATTGAGTTAGTTCTAGGGGCTGCCCCAGTATCAAGACCTCCCTATAGGATGAGTATAGCAGAGCTCACATAACTGAAAATCCAGCTACTAGAATTGTTAGATAAAAACTATATACGCCCCTCTATCCCCATGGGAATGTCTGGTGTTGTTTGTTAAAAGGAAGGATAACACCCTAATACTGTGAATTGATTATCAATAGCTAAACAAATTGAATGAAAAAAATAAATATCCACTGCCTAGATGTGACAATCTATTTGATCAAGTCAAGGGAGCCAAGGTATTCTTGAAAATTGATCTAAGATCAGTGTATCATCGGATCAGAATAAAGGAGGAGGATACACGCAAGACTGCATTCAGTAGCTGCTATGGGAATTATGAGTTTGTAGTTCTACCATTCGGGCTGACTAATGCGCCATCTACATTCATGAATCTCATGAATGCGATATTTCATCCCTATATTGACAAATTTGTATTGATTTTTATCAATGATATTTTAATTTATTCTAAAAGTTTATAAGAAAATCACAAACACTTACAAATCATGTTGCAGACCTTGAGAGAGCATAAAATTTATGTGAAATACAGTAAATGTGAATTCTATAAGGAAAAGATACAATATCTCGGGTATACTATCACATAGGAATGCATAACAGTAGACCCGGAGAAAATTAAAATAATCATGGAGTGGCATGTTCCCAAGAACATGGCGGATATCCATTCTTTCCTAGGATTAGCTAGGTATTAGCACCTTTTTATAAAAGGATTTTATAAGGTGTCCTACCCCTTGACGTCCTTACAATAAAATGGGAGAGATTTTAAGTGGACTGAGAACTACCAAAAAAGCTTTGAACAACTAAGACATTTACTAACTACAACACCAATTCTCAGGATAGTACATCCGAACAAGTAGTTCTTGGTATGTACCGATGCGTGCCAAACTAGAATTGGGGGTGAATTGAAGTAGGATGGTCATGTGGTGGCATATGAGTCACGAAGGTTTGAAGGAACATGAACAAATCTACTTAGCCTATGAATTAGATCTCGCCACAATATTTCATCCATTAAAAATTTGGTAGCATTATTTGTTGGGGAAGTTAATTCTTATGACTGATCAAAATAGCCTAACAAAATTCTTCCATCAACCAAACTTGAATGCCCGTCAAGCACAATGGACCACATTTCTAAGAAAATTTCACTGCGACATTACGCATTGAAGGGAAAGGAAAATTTGGTGGTTGATTCTTCAAGTCGAAAATTGAACTGTATCTACAAGATTTCTTTTAGTAGGGTAAAAATTGATTTTTCAAATCAGATAAATGAATCTTCTCTGAAAGATCCAAAATACCATTTTTTATGGTAGCAGGAAAACCAAGGAGACAAATATAAACGGAAGTTAGGCTACGATGTTAACAATGAAGGAATGTTGAAGTACAACAATCACATTTACATACCAAATAAACAAGATACTAAGCAGTTTGTTTTGGATGAATATCATAGAAATCCATATACTACCCACCTGGGATATAAAAAATTAATCACAACGTTAAGGAAGGACTACTGCTGGCTGGGTATGAATACAAAAGCAACCTAGTACTTGGCACAGTGTTTGGAATGCCAACAAGTGAAAGCTAAACATCAACATCCAGCTAGCCTGCTTCACCCTCTACTCATTCCTAAATGGAGATGGGAGATTGTGACCTTATACTTTATCACTGGACTACCAAAATTGAAAAGACAGAATGACTCTATAATGGTGGTAGTAGAAAATTTGAGAAAAGTTTCTTATTTTATCATGGTCCAATCGACCTATAAGGCTGTACAAATCGTCGACATCTTTATGAAGGAAATTTTCATATTACACAGAATCCCAAAGATAGTTATCTTAGATAGAGATGTGAAGTTTACCTCCACCTTTTGGAAGGCCTTGTTCATTGGCTTGGGCACCTACGCACAATTCAGTACTCCCTACCATCTGTAGAAGGATGGACAAACTAAGCGAGTAAACCAGGTGTTGGAGGATATGCTTAGAATGTATGTAATGTAGCAACCCACGAAATGGGAGGAATATATACACATGGTGGAATTTTCTTATAACAATGCTTATCATGCATCGTTGAAAATCATTCCATTCGAAGTGTTGTATGGAAGGAAGTGTAGATTGTTGACTAATTGGAATAGCCTGGAGGATAAACTAATTCTAGGGCCTAACATGCTTAAGGACATGGAAGCTACAATGAAAAAGGTACGGTCCAATTTAAAAGTTGCCCATGACCAGCAAAAGAATTATGTTGATCAACGAAGATCGTACCAAGAGTTTCAAGTGGTAGATCATGTATATTTAAGAGTGAAACCCAAGAGAAGCACCTTAAGGTGGAATGATTGCTTTACACTAGCCCCACGATTTTGTGGCCCCTTCCAAATTATTTCAAGGGTTGGTCCAATAGCTTATCAATTAGCTTTTCCTAGACATATATGTGTTCCATGTCTCTTTGCTAAAAAAATACATACATGATCTTGGACACATAATTCAGTGGCAAGATGTTTAGGTAGTGTAACTAAAACAAAACAAACAAATTCCTTTTTGATTCATAATGCATTATAGATGTAACATTGAACTTGTTTGAATGCAGGTTGAACCGGATGGAGAATTCATAGTCAAACCCCTACATATTCTCGATCAGATAGAAATAATTTTGTGTACATGAGTTATCCCCTAGGTTAAGGTGGAATGGCAACACTTCAGCTCGAAAGAGAAATGTAGGAAGATTATCCAAGCTTGTTCCAGCGGAAAATAAACACCAAGGATGGTGTTTCTCAGGAGGGGAATAAGATGTCATGTCCCTCAGTTGTTGGGGTAAATTTCAGGATTACTTGTTTTACTGCAATAAAATACTTATTGGAAAATTATGAATGATTTGTATATAAGTAAATACATATATTTCTGGAAATTGTTTTAAGAAGGGGTCGACTACAAGGTTACGAAAGGATGGATGTGAGACAAGGCTTCATGTTCAAAAACTGTTAAGATAGTTAAGGGTTGGTAGTTAGCTGCCTAATTTCTCTCTCTAGGGAAAAGTAATTCTTGGAGGCTAAGAGGGTATTGGGAACTTGCAATAGAAGAGAGAGAAAAGAAAAAATATTTTTGGTTTTGCAGATTTTGTGAGGATGTGAAGACAATCAAACCACATTCCAGTTCTCGAGCCGAACGACTAGTTAAACTCGGTAATTTTCTGTGACTGGAGCTGGTTGGGACCAGGGGGTCAAAAGACAAGCCAATCTAGTTGTTTTTTAGCATGAAATTGGATTGGGGGGAGCACCAAGATTGATTCTAGTTCTTGCAGGTTGGGAGGAGTATCATCCTTTTTTTAACCTTGTGGCAGACAAATTTGGATAACAAATAAGTATTTATAATCTTGGTACATTTATTAGTAATTTCAAGAAACTAGTAATTATGTAAGAAGAGTGAATTCTGTGTATTGAATTCTGTAGCAATTGGCAGGACATTGTTATTATTTATTTGAATTTACATTATTATGTTGTTGTTATATACTGTGATAACTAGTGTTTAAAAGAAAATAAGGTATAAATTGTAATTTTGGAAACTGTGTATTCCTTACTAAACAAAATTGGCAGTGATGGTAATTATAAACCTAGTGAGTTTTGTACTTGGGAATACCCAAGAAAATTATGATGCAGGACTCTAAAGTGATATTCGAAAACAAACATGCTATGAACATAGTTTAGAAATAGGTTGCAGGTTGAGGCAATAGTAACCTTTTTGGGTCAAAGCTAGTGTGGCATTTCGAAAACTATCTAAGGGGACATGGAAAAATTACCTACGAACCTAGATATGTAGGAGTCGTTTTAAATTACAGGGAAGAATTTAAAAGTTGATATGTAGCAATAAAAGGCTCGAGGACACAAGGTTAGTTCACTGGCAAGGCCATTTACGAACTTTCGAGGAAAAATAACCATATTACGACTATAACAGTAAACCAATAGAACTTTATTTCCAATATGCAGACGAGAATAAGAATAACAACGAAATTATTATGCATTTAAATGTCACAGTAATTAAAGAATACAATATAACATTTATATATACAATTCCAATACAATAAATGCAAATTTCACATTTCCCAACAAGTTTAAGGAAAGCATGGAAGTAAAGGTTTCAATATTAAAAAATTCCATCAATACAGTAAAGCTTATTAAGGTAAAAAATGTGTTATGAAACCAACTCACAAAAAGATAGAAAAGATAGATCAACGCCTTAGAATTCAGCCTCTTCGAGGGGGCAGCCTCCTTTACATTACACAAATGAATGATTCTTGGATGATTCAAATGACAAGACCTCCTTTCTATATATAAGAGTCTAAGGGGTCATAATATAATTAGAGCTGACATAACAATAATAATGTAAGGGCACAATAATAACAATAGTGGGCTTCTATGGGGCACAATAGTAACATATGGGGACTACATGGGTACAACAATATAATAAGGGGGTTATACTAATAAAAATAAGGGGTTACACTAGTAGTATAGGGGCCTAACATGCCCCTCTCCTTCAAAATGTGTAGTCCTCAATGCTTGAGTAGTTCTTGATGCTTTTATATAAAAATCTTGTCCTCCCATGTGGAATCTTTAGTGGGTAAGTTCTTTCAGTTGATGAGATAATCTAAAATTGATTGATTTCGTAGCTGTTGGGTTCTTGTTTCTATGACTGCTCTAGGTTCCAATATTATTTTTCCTTCCTCTTCAAGTTCTGGAAATATTGTTTGAATTGGGATCTTCTACAACTTTTGAATGAGTGGCCATACTTCTTTGTCCTTCTTCCATTCATCCCTTGCTTCATTTATCCAATCTAGTTGGATAACATAAATAGCACAAAACAATGCTTCCACATCCTCATCCTTTCTCGAGAGTGCATCTGCAACAAAAAATTTCTCCCCTTTTCTGTAGATGATGTCAAAGTCATAACCCAACATATTTGTGACCCATTTTTTAAGTTCTTCTAAAGATAATATTTGTTCTAAAATGTATTTAAGACTATCATGATCCATTTTTACCTTGAAGTGTCTTCCATTGGTAAGGTCGCCATTTCTTAAGTGCAATGTAGTATTGCCAACATTTCCTTCTCATAAATAGCTTTCTTGAGATGTAGCCGTAAAAATACCCAATCGTCTACCATCAAAAATATTTTCACTGTGATGTTGATCTACCTGTTGTTTCATTTGATTTTGCACCAAAGTGGCGTTATTCTTTAAAAGTTGGAGAACTTATTGTTGATGCTCGATGTGATCTTTCATTGCTTGAACCTTTTTCTTCTTGATATTTCCTTCTATCTTGAGAGTTTGAGGAGTGGTAATTTCTTCCAATGCTTTACAAGATATGGTCAGATTCATTTCTTGATGCTCGATGTGATATTTCACTTCTTGAACATTTTTCTTCTTGATATGTCTCTCTATCTTGATAGTTTGAGGAGTAGTAATTTCGGCCAATGCATTACAAGATATAGTTGTATTCATTTCCTCTTTCTCGATGTGATCTTTCACTTCTTGAACCTTTTTCTTATTTATATGTCCTTTTGTCATGAGAGCTTGAGTGGTAATTCTTGCCAATGGTTTATAAGATATGGTTGGATTCATTTCTTCTTTCTCTGGGGTTGAGTCCCGGTGTATATCCTCTTCTTTTGATGTTTCTTGATCCTTTTCTTCCTCCTCTTCATACTCTATGTAAAATAATTTATTCTCAGTACATTTATGACCTTTAGTGCATTTTCTATCACAATTGTAACAAAGCCCTTTTTTCTCTTTTTTCTTCTAATTGTTGTAGTGTAAGCCTTGTAGGTTGTGGAAGGCTAGGAGAAGAAACACTTCCAAAATTATAGTCATGAGTGGTGGGATTCCTTGTTTCCAAAATTTTGCTTTCAATTTTTCTTTCCAACTCAAATGCCTCCTCTAATGAATCAGGTTCCCAAAAAAAAACCTCATGTTAAATGTTATCCTTTTGTAACAGTGGTACACCATGTAGATCAAAATATTGCTCCATCTAAAGTATCCAATTTACCGGATCCTTGCCATCAAACTTCCTCATATCGCCTTTTCTTGATTTTAGGATCTCTATATTGCAACAACTGTAACTATGTACTTTAGTATCTTTAAGTTCTGAAATTGTGACCTACAGATGCTCTCTGTGTCCTCTTTCCAATGCCACCATTCTAATTGAATTTTGATTCTCCAAGAAAGAGTTATGCACAATCTCCCAAGATGACCTGATTATAGACCTTTTCAAAAGAGGAAACTTGTATGAAGTGCCACGTGTCACTATTTTGACCTTTAGATCTAAAAAAATATGCACAGGAAACTACAGCCCGTCCTCTTTCTACAAATTCTAACAAAATTTCAATCTGATGGTCAAAACAAAAGTTATGACGATTTTCCCCAGGTCACCTGTTTGGAATGTAATTCAAGAGTCTGCAAAAATACCAACTTCCTTAGATCATATCTCCGCAAATATAGTACAAAAAGCTCTAAAATTCAGACCCGAGGTTTGGTATGATTTTGTCTCAAATGGGTTTTTTTGTTCTCTGAAACATCGCAGAAAACAAGTTGTAAGGAAAATGCCACGGTGTCCTATTTGGAGCAGCAAAACCCTAGAATCCAAAGCTCTGATACCAAATGTTATGAAAGCACCTCACAAAAAGATAGAAAAGATAGATCAACACCTTAGAATTCAGCCTCTTCGAGGGGAAAACCTCCTTTACATTACACAAATGAATGATTCTTGGATGATTCAAATGACAAGACCTCATTTCTATATATAGGAGTCTAAGGGCTCATAATATAATCAGAGCCGACATAACAATAATAATGTAAGGGCACAATAATAACAATAGTGGGCTTCTATGGGGCACAACAATAACAATATGGGGACTACATCGGTACAACAATATAATAAGGTGGTTGTACTAATAACAATAAGGGGTTACACTAGTAGTATAGGGCCCTAACAAAATGTCAGAAACATTAACTTGAATTACACAAAAAGTATGAACATAGATAATAGCATGTGTCCATGACCTAGCTCAAGTGAGCCTCAAGTTAAAAAATAAAAGAAACATCTTCTCTCTTACATCCAATCAGGGTTGAGAGTCCATCTAGAAGAAATACAACTATTGTTGTCTATGACCTTTAACTGGAAATATTTAAACTTAAGAAAATAAAACCTTATGGGTGACGAAAAATCCATGAATTAAAACCCCATATAATCGGTAATAGAAACATTTCTAGAATTATGGGTGGAGGTTATGTGAAATATAACAAAAACCGTTCACGTAAGAAAGCAAGATTTTACACCCTAAGACATTACAATCATACCTTGAGGTTCTAGTGGTCATATGGATAAGGTTTGGAACTCCAGTTTCATACCTTTCATACGACCCTCTGAAACCTGCAAAGGAGGTTCTCCTGCAATAAAGAAGAAGGAATAAAAATGAGTTAAGAACCTCTTTTGGTTGGTCGTTACACATAAAAGAATATACATGCATTAGAATTAACTCTTTACCTAGGTCGTGTAAAGAAAAAGATATTTAAACGAGACGGGTAGTCGAATTTTGGGATGGGAATGGACACTAGTCTCTATTCTTGTAACACAAAACCCAAAAACATTAGAATATTGTCACAAAAAATCGAATAAGGTGAAAATTTTAGTTTAACAGGTGAAATTATCTCACCAGTGAAAACCCTCACTGGAAAACGTGTGCACACCATGACATCAATAGGAAGGAAACATAATCATGGAAACCATAAGAAAATGCTAAACACTAAAGAAATTATAGAGCAAAGATCTGAAGCAACGAGCATTTAGAATGAGACAACATAATGCCTATGAGGGGAGGGTAGTTACCTTCTAAATCCCTCCCAAGGATCACTACCATTGATATAGCCCCAAATGCCACACATCGTTGATCTGGTTTTGATCCCAAAGTAGGTCCCCACTATGGATGAACCACTGATCCCGAGGAAGAGTTGCCCATAGAAACTGTAAGTCTGGAGGGTTCGAAGGGTTGGGGTTGGGTAACCCATAGTTTTTCCACATGTTTATTTCATATAGGAATTAAATTTTAACAAGGTTCATATTGCAAAGTTTGTATATAGTAAATACCAGAAAACCCTATCAACATGCTCAGGTCAATAAAATATCATCATCGTTGATCATTCTAATTGATGACGCTATGTACTTGTTACTATACTTTTTGTCAAAATATAATGCTTTAAGACCATTGTTGTGGATTCTTTTTCATTATGTGTCCAAGGCCATAGTAGTTATAATAGTCAATCAATTTGTTAAGAAGTAATTAGTGTGTATTATTTCCCTCAGGTCATAAGAATATAGTTTTCCTATGAGTCAACACATGATTCATCTCTATTAGGTTTATTATCTAACAAATTTCCTTTAAATAAAGTTCCATTAGTGTGTGTAGGAATCATATTATTTAATACATAATCAAGATCTGCCAATTCTATTAACGGGAGAGACCTAGCACTCCTCAACATTCATGGCACACCTTAACATGCTTTGGAATAGTACACTAACATTCCTTGGCACCTCACATGTCTTGGAACATATTTGTACCTAGAACATATTTCCATGAGTAGGATGCCCAAGCACATGTTGGCATGCCCTAGCATAGCATAGCACTCCCCTATCATGTATTGGCATGCCCTGCAGTCCCTAGCATGCCCTAGAGCACCTTGGCATAATATTGCATTGCCAAACATTAGAACTTGGCATGTATTGGAACATATTATTAGTGTGCCTAGTGTTATCACTCCTCCAGATCTCTAAGGCTAAGGAAGAGTCCAACTGAGGTAACCACAAGCCAATATTTTGACTTGGTAGCTAGCCCTACTAGGCCAGAGAGGGCTCTCTCCAAAGAATCATAGCCAAGAGGACTAGATGGATTAGGGTTTTAGGCTAGATATAAAGTGTAGAGGTTGATTTTATTTGATTTGATTGGGTTATTTTTGGATAAGGATATTAGGTCAAAGAGGCTAGGTCAGGGAAAATAAGATATGATTGCAGACATTCAAAGGGGCAAGGTAGGAAGAAGGCTTAACAATTAAAAGGTGATTTAGTGAGATGGTTTAATACTGAGATGAGGAGTTAGGAAAAGCATAGGAGATGTATTCTTCCTAAACTAAAGAAAAAATGGACAAATTATGATCACTTTCCCAAAACAGAGCACGAGCAAACAAGTATTTTTCCTATCAACTTGAAAATTACCATATAAAATATATGAAATGGTTTATGAACTTAAAAAAAATTCATACAAATGTTGAAAAATAATAAATAATGCTAAACATTCATACCACGTGTATCCCAAAGAAATAACTGCAACTCATCTATTAAAACTGGCCAAAATTTGATACAATAATGTCTCTGATCACTAGTACAACATCCAACTAAGTCCAACCTCTGAAAGGAGTGAAGAAAGGGAATATATAGACATCACAACAACATTATATCATCCTTAAGGGTCAAATCCCTAAGTTGAGGAAGAGATCCACAAAAATCTGAACTGATACCTAGAGTGTAGGGAGCTCTAAGTTACTCCTCCCTAATTACATAGAAATTGATTCATTTGACTTGATGAAGTCTATTTACCTAATGTATTTACCGTAGGTGATAGTAAAAAGACCATAATTACATTTACAATCACTTACATCAGTAAAAGTTGATTTCCAAGGATGAAAATCAAATATGGAGGAAAGCAGTGAAAAATCAGGCAAATAGTCAAGTGCATCATCTTTTTGTCAAGTCCACCCACCACTTTGCAAGCTACTTTTGATTGCCTTCTCGGTGTCCAAATTGAGCCCAGGGTAGCCCATTGGAAATCTTGTCTTGTCTAGCTTTAAAATATGCCTTTAGTTTCCAAAATAGGCTTGATTTGACCCTCCACAAGTTTATTCATCCAAGATTGGTCTATGCGCAATGCCTAGGCCAAAATTGAGGCAGAAACATGATTGTTTGGTTGTTGTTTTCCCTTTTCACCTGCTAGTTTTGAAAACTAATGTTGGAAACACGGTTTTCTTAGATGTATTTTTGATTATGCATATAGTAGTGGTCTCCATTTTCTCAAAAAGTTCCCCAAAAAAGTGCGTAGCACCTAGGGCGATGCACATTTGACCATGCTTCTGATATAAAATTGCCTAAAAAATCACAGAAAAGACAAAACTTGCAAAAATGAGCCAAGAGGCTTCAAAATTGGTCAAGTAGCTGATTTTGGTGAGGCTAGGCTTGGATTCAAGCCTCTGCAAGTATATCAAGTTTCTTTTTCTCTTCTTGGTGAGTTAGGTCTTCAATTTTTGTCTTTGCTAATTTGAGCTTTTCCCTTGCATTTCTTACATTGTTGCCATAATGTTTTTCCATCTTCCTCTGAATGTCATTTTGATGATTGGCCTTGTCTAGGAGATTTTATAAATTCTTATTGAATTTGTCAAGCCAATGCTCCCAGTTCTTATTAATCAAGATGGAAAACTTCTCATTCCATGTGACCTAATTTGCATGCTTAGCCTCCTTTTGTTTCTCTACTTTTAGAGCTCTTTTCAGCCCTCTAGTCCTAGGCCTATTTTTTGGTTCTTTATCTTCTTCAGGTTCACCATACCTATCATAGGCCACATCAAGAAATGCCTTGGCCTTCATTTCCTCCCTTTTTTCCTTGATGAGTTGAATCTCCATGACATCATGTTTGGCTTGAAGCTGCTGGTCTTCTTGCTCATAATATGAAATAATGTATTTTGACCTCTCTAAGTTGATCTGGAGCTCCCGAATGAGTGCATATTTTTCCTTGATGATAATTTTGGTGTCCTTATTATCATCATGCTCACCTAGTTCAACCAAGTCAAAATCATTCTCTGTCTCATGAAGGTCCACCTCCTTGTGCTAAACCTCTGTCTCTGTCATCTTCTCTTTGCCTTTGTGTACGTGCTTTTTTGGTGAAGAAGGAAAGGCCGCTACCAGAATTTGTGGGGAAAACACCTGTCTATCGCCTCCTTGTTAAGTGTGTGCGAATGTGCCCAAATCTACCCTTTTAGGCTTGATGACCTCAATCTTCTCAATCTGCTCTAGCTCACTGATGTCATCTTAGCTAGGTTACTCAATATGCTCATGAAATGGTGATGGTGAAAGAGATTAATCTGATGATGATGAATGATCTATGGGCTGAGATGGAGGAATGGATGTGGAAGGATGAGATGATGAAGGAACATTTTGAACATTCTGAATAGATGGATTAGTGAATATGGGATTGGCTATGAAGGTACTCCATGAAATGTTTAGCTCATTGAGATGATAAAGGACTATGATTCTGATGAGGGAATTATGAAAAATACTTTTTATTTTATGTTCATACTCTCTTTCTTGTACAATATATGCCATCTTATCAATGCTTGGAAAATGGTAGTAGGGTATGTTGAGCATCTTTACCCTAGTGAAATGCATTAAGAGACAGATGTGATAGGAATAAAGTCTAGAAAATCTACCTTCACATGAAAAGTATTTCATGATAATCTTCATCATTAGGGCATATTTGTCTAGGAGGTGAGAAAAATGAAAATATCTCTTCCTCTCATTTTTGTACCTTGGTTTTATGAAAGGCTCATAGTAATGTTTCTCCAACTCACCTTGATTGAACCATTTCTCCCAACATCTGGGATCTCAGTGGCCACTGATATAATGATAGTGGATAAAGTAAAAGTAACACCAGCTAGATTAACTTGGTTGTCATGGATTTTATATATGAAGAGTCTAGTCTACATAGCATGGTGTTGGACTTTTTGAATTTTGTCACTAATTTCATAACAATCAAGATATTTGAAATATGTCACAGCCATAGGAGATGCCAAGAGTTCCCTGATATATATTGGCTCAAATTTGAGTACTCTGCCCCCTTTTTGTGGTCTCTTCACCTCTGTTTCCTCTCCCTCACTCTATGGTTTGTTTTCTTCTTCTGCCATGGTGTTTTAATGTCAAAACTGTAGGGAGGTATAATTTTGGTGTAATGTGGTTTTTGGGAGTAAGGAGTGGGAAAGGGAAATTGAAGGAGTTGGGGTTAGGGATTTATGAAATGGGGGAGAGGACAGGGGATAATAATATTATGGAATTTTACGATAGGAAAATTGTTTACGTGTTGGGGGTTGGGAGCCTAGGTAGTTGTAGCACCTAGGGCTTAGGGTTTTGGGATAAAGGGTTTAGAGTATTGGGGCAAAGGGTTTAGGGAAATGGAATGAAAGTGTAGGGGAGGGTATGAAAGTGTAGGGGAGTGAAATTTTGGGAATTGAGAGCGAAATGGTGGTTTTGAGGGAAATACTAGGGTTTTGATATGAGAAAAACAACAAACTTTTAAATAAACTTTCAAAACACCTTAAGAAATGACTATAGGAGGAGAAGAATGCTATATTTGTCTATTACTCACTTCCTGGAGGTTGAATATAAGATTGGTGGATCTTTGGAGGAGATTCTGGCTTTTCTGGACAAGTGAGCAGCACCACAAGGAAGTGTGCCCTTTCTCTGGCAAGTATGTAGTGCTTGAAGGAAGTGCGCAATGCCAGAAGGAAGTGCGTAGCATCTGAAGGAAGTGCACAATGCCTGCTCTATTTTTCAATTTCACCCAGAATCGTGGAAAATGCTCTCTTAAGGTTTTCTCAATTGATGGTAGGACACAAATTAAGTTGAGTTTGATGCTATGAAGGCTCTTATACTTGAGTGAAATTGATTTTTTTAACTTTAAAACCCACCTTCTAATGTTTCAATTCACCATTGAAAACTTTGCTAATTACCCTTTACACTTTGATTTTATTCTTTGCAGATTGATGATTCTTGAGTTTGGCGCTCTTTACATTTGACTTTGCTTTGATGAATTTGGCATATAGAGTTTCAGTTGGCAGCTTAGGAACAATACTTGTTACATATAATAAACATAAAATTACATAAATTAAAAAATAATATTACATCTCTGCTTTTTGGAATAAAATTGCAATCTGAAATAAAACTCATACTTGGAATGAAAATTAGAACTTGGGCAACCATAGTTACATGTTTGAAAATCCTCTTTAAATGAGAAAGGGATATTATTTTCTTACACTCATACCTTTTTGTTGGCCTTATGCAGTGAAATGGAGTATTATTGAACCTTGGAAAATGAAACCTAGTGACCTAATGGGATCTATGACTAGACTCCATGTTGACTTGACTGACATAAAAACATGATGAAATGAGCTTTTATGATTGATGTATGCTCAGTAAGACATGAAGGTAGGCCAGCAAGTATTGATTTTTGAGGGAGAGTGGGCTTTTTGACTTGGGCTACCATCAGTGAGTAAACCTTGAATGAGGACTTAAGTGGAATGACAAGAATTTCAGAATGGGACCCTAATATGATATAAAAAGAGGAGTTTTGATCTTTGATGGCAGTATGCAAATATTGACTCTAACACCTAGCATGCCACTTTTTAAAAATATAAAGTCTTGACTTAACACTCTTATGTGTTCATTTCCTTTCATTTTAGCTTGGTTATTCCTTTTGTTGCGTTGAAACTCCTTGATGCATATTGGCATACTCTAGCACCAGGTGCATCCTAGCATGTCTTAGCACCTCACATGCCTTGGAACTATTTGGCACATATTAGCACACCCCAGAACTACCTAGCACACTCTAGCACTTCTTGAAATTCCCTAATCTTCCCTAGCATGACTTACCCATGCTTAGCATACCTTGTCACTCCCTCATTGGCATGACATCTAGAACTCATTGACACTCCCCGACACACCCTCATATTCATTCACTTCCATGCATTTTGACCTAGTTCTCCCTTGTGTTGTCCTAGTACTCCCTAACACTCCTCAGCATGCATTGGCACTCTCCAGCACACCTTAGCACTCTTTGATATGGTCTACCACTTCATAGCATGCATCACACTCCCTGACGCACATTGGCACTTGGAAAGTCTTAGCATGTTTGGCATGCTTTGAGATGACTTGGTATGCTTTGGCATGGTTTAATATTAAAGTTATTTGAGATCAATTATTGGAAATAGATCAGAAGAAATGGAGGAATATTTGGAAGTTAGAATGCATTGACACTTGGCACTTGGAACCTATTGGCACCTAGTGTTGGTGTGCTTAGCATGCCCCTCATGGAAAAGGCAAATTCATGATTTATTAACCCTATTATGTGCTCATTTCCTTGTATTTTAACTTTTTCCTCCCTTTTCTTTCCTTGATAGTTCCTAACATGCATTGTTAGACTCTAGTGCATCTTGGCATGCCTTAGCACTTGGCACATCTTATCTTGCTTCACATGTCTTCGTACTATCTGGCATATGTTAGCATGCCCTACCATTCCCTAACACACCTTGGTAGTCATGACCTCACAACTAGCATTACATTTTTCCATGACTTGGGAAACCTACATTTACTTGAACACCTTGGCACTCCCTAGATGTCATGCCCCCTATTATCCTCCACAATGTCCCGAGCTGATGAGGATATCGATGGAGGTAATCGAATACCAATATTTTAGTTTGGTAGCTAGCCATACCAAAATAGAGAGGGATCTCTCTATGTAATCATAGTTAAGCAATGACTAAAATGTAGAGGATTTTAGGCTAGATAGCTAGACTGAGGTGGGTTTTGGAAAATTTAGGGTTTTGTTGTTGGATAAGGGAGAAAAACTAGGTAGCTAGGTCAGAGGATCAAAGGGTTACAAAAGAAAAGATATAAAGGAGCAAGGTAGCATTACTTTTTTGATGGATATTAGGGTTTGTCAGTGTAGTGTAGTGTTTAGAAGAAGCAAAAGGTCTTAATGAGTATGGAACATGAATTCATTAAGCAAGAAAGGCAGTAACACATAATGATCTGTCCATCAAAACAGAGCTTTATGTAAGAATTTTGTTTATAAACTCTAAGGAAAACCATTGAATAATTGATGAATGGAAAGAGAAGATGAGTATATTTCATATAAAGCTATAACATAGAAAAAACAACATCACAAACTTACTGCACATCAATTCCTAGATAATAGTTGCAAATTGTGTCCTTTCATTTCCAGAAAATGTCCAAGTACAAGCTATAATAATTCTCTCCTCTAAAATCCAACCCGTTCTATCACTGAAAAATAGTACATAAAGACTAAAACAAAATCTCCCCACTCTTAGGGTTTAAATCCATGAATCTAGGAATTGTTCCATGAGGTGTTCTAACCAAACCCTAATGTTTAGGGAAGTTTAAAACAACTTCTACAATTAACTTTGACTCCAACCTCTCTCATAAATGAGGTAAAATTTACATCAAAACATATTACAAAGACTAACCACCCATTATTTATAGTTATTTTTAACCCTCATATTCATATACTTCACCCCTTTGACTTTTACCAAAGTCAAACTAGGAATTACAAAAAATTACACAATGAAAATTTTACCAAAATCTCATAAATTTCCTGGTGTACAGCGAGATGTTGGAGGCCATTTTTGACTGCCTTTCTGAAGTCCAAATACATATTTGAAGAATTTTCTGGAAATATTGGAGGGCTTATATGCCTTTAGAGTATTTTTTCACTCAAAATGAACTATTTTTGGCTAAGATATGGCCATTCTCCCAAGGCGTCTCGAGGTCTGCAATGAAATTGAAAAAGAGGGGTAGAAAGGTTATTTTTGGCCTCTTTTTTGGAAATTTCTCAAAAAATGAGCCACAGACCAAGAAAGTGGGAAAATGGGTTTTGAGAAGGGGTCATAATATCTTGAAAAATGTTACATTTCCATCATCTGGAGCCCTGAGGAAGAAGTGCAGTGTCAGCTCGCTGTGCTCCTAAATAGAAAATTGCCAAAAAATTGCAAGTTTGCACCAAAACACAAAATTTTCTCCAAATCCTCCCAAAATTTGTCTAGAGATTCCTGATGAGGTATGTTATGCAATCATGGATGCATCAACAAGAAAATCTAACTTAACCTTCTCCTCTTGGCTGATTAGAATTTCCTTGAGTTTTTCCTTCAATTGCTTGATTTTGACCTTAGCAACCTGATTCCTTGTGTAATAATGGATGGCCATTTTCTTTTGCAACTTGTTATCCCTGTTGGCCTTGCCAAGGATCTTATCAAGGTGGAAATTGAAATTTTCAAGCCAAAACTCCCTGTCCTCATTTATTTCCATGGCAATCCTCTCTTCAACGGTCAATTATTCCATTGGTGGCTTTCGTTCTCTTTCCCTCTGAAGTGCCTTCCTAAGACCCATTGTCCTTGGTCTCTTCCTTTCCACATGTACTTCATGATGCTCAGTGTCATCATGGTCCACCATTTCCTTACCTTTCATCTCTTGTTTCTTGGCTTTGAATTTCTCTTTCTCCATGACTATTTGTTTTTCCTTAAGTTGATTGTTTTCTTGCTCAAGTAATGAAATGATGAATTTGGCCCTTACCAAATTTTCCTTGAGATCCATGATCTAAGAATCCTTCTCTTTGATGACTTGTTGTAGGTTTTGATGCTCATCATGTGCCTCCAAGTCAACTAGGTCAAATTCATGCTCAATGGGCTCCTCATCATGAAAAGAAGCCTCATGATGTGATGGTGATCCTTGTCCTGCTGATGAAGTAGGCTTGGCCCCTTCCTTAATTTGAGGAGAAAACACAATGCTTCTACCTCTCTGATATGTCTTTGTCAATTCTAGCCTAGGTGCTTTGGAAACCTCATCATGTTTTCTTGATGACCCCCATCCATGGGTTGTACTGACATGGTTTGGTGATGGCTTGGTGACGTGGTTATATGTGTTTGTGTACCATGTCATGTTATTCTCTTTCAACTGATGGAGCACTATAAGCTTTATCAGGATATGGTGAAAGAGTTTGGGATAATGCACTTTTCCTTTCAATTTCACTTTTCCTTTCAATTGGTTGTTAAAGGACTAACAACAAGCCTTAGTTGTATTCCTTGTATTAGTGTGATTGTAAAGGGACATGATCCCTAGTATGTGAGCTCTTACATGTTATATTATAGTTTGTAATTAAATGAAGAGTTTTAAAAAGTTAAAAATTGTCATGCGCATTAGTTTATTCCCTGATGTGTGTAGATTTAATTTGTAAAGTAGATGTGTTATGGCACTTGAGTGTGTTTGCATCAAATATTCTAAGACCAAACCCAGATTCTTATGTGCTGTGGAAATTCAACATATGCCTTGTTCACCTAACAACTACCTGTAACTCATCTTAGGTTGCTCATCTTCAATCTCAACACATCCCACTTAAAAAGTTATGAAGACAATGCTCATAACATCCAACCGTGGCCATTAAACAACTAAGTAACACTGTTTACATCTTGACATGCCATAGCAGCTGACATGTCTTAGAATGCCTTAGCACTATGTGGAATGTGTTAGAATCCCCTACATTCCTTTGCATGCTTTAACACTCCCTAACACACCCTATAACTTCCTAACACGCCTTGGTAGCTTAGTATACCTTGGCACTACCTAGCATATAACCTTGTCACTCCCTCCTTAACACACCTAGAACTCGTTGACACTTGTCACACACTCTTAATCATTCATTTCCATGAATTTTTATCTAGTGCTTCCTTGTGTTTACCTTACACTCCCTAGTATGCATTGGCATACCCTAGCAACTAGCACATCTTGGCATGTCACCCTAGCACTCTAGCATTCCTTGGAACTACCTAGCATACCTTGTCACTCTCTCCTTAGCACACTTAGAGCTTGTTCACACTCCTAGTCACAAACTCTTATTCAATATTCATTTCCATGCATTTTGACCTAGTTATCCTTTGTGTTTCCCTAGTATCCTTAATACTCCTTGGCACATGTTGGTAGACCCTAGCACCTAGGACATATTGGAATTTCAGCCTGGCTTCTAGCATGCCTTAACACTGGGCTCTAGAAACATACAACATCACTGAAATCTTGGCAAAAAATCGTGCAGAAATGCATGTCCGAACGCCCAATTATGATAAAAAGGTTTCTTGCACCTCTCAGAACTTTTAGACACTTGAGGCAAGGTTTCGTCAACCTGCCAAGAGCAGGTGTTGTTGCTCTGCAATGGTATTCTGAGAAATCCCACAACTGCTCTCCCCTTATCCAATGCAAATAATCCATATAAATTTCGGTCGACAAATTTCTCCATGAACTAAGTAGTCAGCAAAATGATAAACATAGAAGGCAGGTTGTTTCAATACATAAAGATTCTCAGTCCCGAAATAGTGCGTAGGTACAACCCTGTTAAACATAGTAAAAATACCAAAAAAATAGTTCCACGAAATATTTCTTGTTTATCTTCTTAACCACTAATTAATTCCCTAAGCTGGAGTCTTAAACATAGAGAATCGATGCATAACTCCTTAAACTGAAGACTTTAATGGACCCAACAATGCTGTGAATGGAGAACCATAATTCATCAGTGCCTATACGCCATCATACATCACAATCGGCCAGAGCTAGGGGTAACACATATAAGAGAGATCTATACTTCATCGATGTGTGATGTGCGATATTGCATCAGACTCCACGCTTGCTCAAGGGCCAATTATTACTGATGTCTTATGCGTTGTGCGATATGAGATTATCTCATTATACTCTAGTCTAGTCTGAGGGCCGATTCTAAAACATGACTACTTTGTGATCTGTGATATGTGATTATCGCATCGCACTCTAATTTGGGGTCTGATTCTAAACCACGCTACTATGCAATCTACGATATGTGATTATCGCATCACACTCTAGTTCTATAAGAGGGCCTATTTTATACCAGCGACCCTCCTTTGATCTGCGATTATGATATCACAATCTCAACCCAGAGACTGTTGGGGCCAATCCTTTAACCACAGACCTCCGCCCTTTGTGATTAGCGAGATGTAGGGCCAATGGCATCCTTCCTCTTGGTGCTTCCCCATTCATTGAAGAGTTATGCCACGTCATTTCCTCTACCACCGATCTAAGTCAAACTTGAATTTTGACTTTCTCTAACTTCTGCATACAAGCTCAGATTCGAGTGTCGTTCACACAGTTGGAATTAGGGTGACGAGCACTTTGATCTGATGCTAAGTTTGTAGAGATTATACCACTTTGAATTTTTTAGCCTTTATACCATGCCACTGGTACTTTTGAAGATCCTCCCTGATCATATATAGTGTCTCCAATGAAAGTCTTGATCTATTATCTTTTTTTATTATATTTAGTTTTCAAAAAATTATTTCAAAAATTGTTGTGATTATTGGGATAATGAGAATAGATTTTCATAATTACATCAAATATGGAGCCTTCAAACCATTCACGTTCATCTCCACATAGGTCCCATGCTCCACACATATGTTTTTTAGGGTATGATTTAGAAATAATACAAATAAATTCATCCATTTCACTCAAGCATCTAGCAATATCAATAATAGATGATTCCCCAATCCTAATTTTTTCACATAAACATTTCAACCATATTTTTGTTTGACAATTTATATCATTCACTTATTCATAATAATGTTGAGGATTGAAAAAGTTAGAAACATTAAATACATGTAAATCTATGAATCTCATATCTAAAGATTCAATCACCTTTACAACAATACATTTTCCCAAAAGAATACAATCATCTAGTGTCTCCAATCTTTTCATCTTTGGAAAATGTTTGAACCTCAATGGATGTAAATGTATCATACCTGTGCTTTCTACAAATTCAAGGGGTTTTCCTTGTTCTTTAACTAAAAAAAGATACATGTGCACTACACCTACCCCAAAAATGCTTCCCAAAAATCGTTTATGAAGCATGCTAATAGAAACATCTAAAGTAGTGCTAATAAATATAATATCAACATGATCCTCTTGGATCTTTTGATTCAACTTATTTAATTCAGTCAGCACATCTACGAGTAGATGGATGAAAATTTTCATTTGAAATATTGTTTCCAACTCATACATTTTTTTCTCACCTAACTCCCAATCCTTTAACAAAGAATGCATGAATTTAACAAGTCTTCCCATGAATTCTCATCTAGAGAGGGACCTAATTTGAATAATTTGTAAGACCTCTAAATTAGTGATTTTAAATTATTACATTAGCTTCTTCAATTCTCCATGTCGTTTAGTTGATTTCCCAAGCCATGAATAAACTTTGTTTTCAAATTTGTCAATATATTGAAACACTGGAAAATGGGATTAAGCCTCATTGGTTATTAATGCTTCCGTATGAGCTATGAAATGGATATATAATAAATGAGGAACATCTTGAAAAATATTAGAACATAAACATTCATGAATACCCCTCATGGAAGATACACAACCTGAACCAAAACCAACAAACGTCATCAAATATATATCCATTTCCAATAAAAGGGTTATCACTGCATCATTCATACATTGAGTTGTTCATCCTTCATTTGAAGAAAACATATAAAATTTGTTAAACATTGACCTCTTCCTCCATTTTTCAAATATGTAATATAAATTATCAAATGGTGTTCCATAATTTGATCAGTTCTTTCATCAACTAAAATTGAGTAGAACAGGCTATGTAAAATCTCTGCTTTTAGTTTGTTCGAATACACCTCTTTAGCAGCTTGAAGAAACTCTTTTCCTGATGTTGTACTTGTGTATGAAAAATATTCATCTATTATAAGCATGTGTGGAGTGCATTTATACCTATTCAAGTGAAATATTGACTTATACACTTCTAAAGATAAATTATGTATGGCAACAAAATACATGTTTTTAATCAATGATATAATTATCTCCTTCTCAACATCTACCATTAGTTTCACATGTTTAGTAATTGGAATATTGCTTTGTTTTATTTCTCCCTCCAAAAGTTGTAAACATAATTCATGAGCTTCTGATTTTGCATGGCCACTTAGATCATTGATTTGAAGAGTGGTGTTTCCCACTTTTGCAAATGAAGTATCTCTTTTAAATTTAACACATAAAGAACATTTTATCCTTTCATTAGCATTACAATATTTTACAACATAAGCCCATGGAAATATCTCATTCCATTTAGATTTGAATATTCTTTTGTGTTTCTTTGATGGTTGTTCTCTTTCAACAAGCTATACACTATCTGATTCATCATCTTCATGTAGATGAGCATCAAATTCATTTTGAAGATTACATGGTTTATTATAATGTTGTGCAAGGCCAAAGGCAACAATAATTGACAATTTCTTTGTATCCTTCTTAGGGAGACCAATATGAAACATCTTTCAAGATTTACACCTCAATAAAAACAATATAATAAATAAATACATAAATTAAAAATCACTTGGCAAGATTGAGCCAAATAAAATTCAACCTTAGCAAGATTCCATAGGGTCTTAATACAAATTTCTTGATAGGTTAACCATTGATTTATTGAATTATGCTTTGTAACATTCAAGGAAACTTGTTGCTTTATGAGAGAGAGCAAACACTTCATGAAAAATGGTACGTGGACAAGAAATCCATATGGATTTAAGGAGCGAAGGAAAATAAGCAAGAGTTCAAATGAGAGGAGTGTAGTTGTAGATTCCAATAGCCTTGGTATAAGATAGATATTCTTTTCATACTTGGTAGAATCATAAAATTATAATGATATAAATATCCACCATTAATAATGCATTTTTTCCCAAGGAAAAATCATAATGTTATTAATGAAAACAAAATTACATGTTGTAGATGCTCACAACATTCAGCCAAACATTAGGGGAATTTTGAGGTCTAAAATGTGCCTCCTAAGAAAAATGTACAACCAAAATAAAATTTATAAGAGCCATCAGGATTCAAGATGATGATGTCAACTATGGGGGATGATTAACCATTTTTGGAGTAAAAAAGTAGAAAGATTAAAAGATAATAAAATAATAAAACTACTTTTTCAACTCATGTTTTCAACTTATCTCCCTAAGGTTTTACTCAAATTTCTAGCAAGTACTCATTGCATGCATAATTTAATTCATCATCCAAGGAGTACCCATGTTGAATACTTTTAATGGACCTTGCTACAGGAAAAATGAGAAATACATGAAAAAACATGATTGCAATCACGTTATTCATGCATTTCTCATTTTCTGTGTATTAGGGTCAATAGAAAGTATGCAGCATGGGTACTCATTGGATGAGGAATCAAATTATTCATCCAACAAGTGTTGCTACTCAAAATTTGAGTAACCCCATAGGATATAAGTTGAAAATACGAGTTGAAAAAACATTTGTTTATTTTTTCCCTCTAAAATTTGATAATGTAATCTAATATTATTTTATTATTCCACTATTATTTTATAATTTCCTTAGGAGGCCAATTTTAGACCTCAAAATTCTCCTATTGCTAGTCGAAACTCATATTCACAAGACTATACATATAAAAAACTACTTCAAAAAGGAAGAAAATTGGTTACCCTTTTCTTCCTTTCTTCTTTTATACCTTCCACCATCCTCCTTGATTTGCAGTGGTTATTATGAGTGCTAGTTGGTTCTCTTTAGTTATCCTTGTAAATTTGTTATCGAAATCTGAAATTTAGAAACGTGTTATCGTTTGAATCCTCCTCTCTCTTTTTCTTCAGGGATCTTTTCTGACTGCATTGTTGGAACTGGGGTACCTAATGGTTCATGATTTTCACCCCCATTTTCTATAGAAAATCCTATAGATTCACAAGCTCATGCATTGTGCTAAAGCAGACGACAAGAATCTACTTCTACTTTCAACTAGTGGAAGCCAATAGATTGATGAAAATTGTTGGGTCTGGAGCCTGATTATCTTCTGTATTCAAAGGTTTCAGCCAAATGCCAGGAAGACTGTACACCCCTCCATGTGGGGGGGTTGCCGGGTGGACTTGTCGCCCCCGTGGGGGTCTGAGGGGGCTAATCCCCCCTCGCTGGGGGGTCCGGAGGCCAGCGGTCCCCTACTTGGTGCTCAGGGGCAGCGCCCCCAAAGCTAAAAACAAATGTAAAATTTCCTTGTAAAAGTCTAGTAATTTCTAGTCAATCTAGGTCGTTCATTAGGCAGATGATCTGAAGGTAGAAGTTATGTTTAATTTAAGGTTTTTTGCCCTAGAAGGAAACCCCTCACTATATATGAGGGAATTGTATTGTGTCTACGTAGATCTGTATTCTAAGTGAGGAAGAGAGAGGAGATTGAGAACGAAGAGGGTGTTACAGCGGATCTACTATAGGTCATATCTCTTCAGTTCGCTGGATAATATATTAAAAGAAGGACTGGTTGTTTCTCCGTGGATGTAGCCCAAACTGGTGAACCACGTATATCTGTCTCTCTTGTTTTATGTGTTTTTTGTGTTTATATTTCTGAAGTATTTTATGTGTTCCATTGCTCTATAATATATAATTTTCTAACAACTGGTATTAGAACCGAAGGTCTATTTGGCTGATAAACTCGCAGGAGAGAAGGGTTCCTAGTTCGAGTGGGAGCAATGGTAGAAGATGGTAGGTTTAGGGTCAAAAAATTCAACGGTGAAAACTACCAGTTGTGGAAGATGCAGATGGAAGATTATCTGTATCAAAGAGATCTGTACCTACCATTGAGTGGAAAGGAAAAGAAACCGACGAGTATGACAGACACAGAATGGGATATTCTCGACAGAACTACACTTGGAACAATACGGCTGTGCCTAGCAGTGTCGATAGCGTTTAATATTTCAAATGAAATGACAACAGAGAGTTTAATGTCGGCATTGGCCAAACTATACGAAAAACCTTGGCCTCAAATAAGGTATTTCTTATGAAGCGTTTATTCAATATGAAGATGTCAGAAAGTGGATCTGTTGCAGACCATTTAAATGATTTTAATACAGTTACAAGTCAGTTAAGTTCTGTAGTGGTAAATTTTGATGATGAAGTTAGGGTTCTGTTATTTCTGTGCTCATTGCCAAAAATTTGGAATGGTTTAGTTATGGCCATTAGTAACTCTGTCTCTAGATCTAGTACTTTAAAGTTTGATGATGTTGTCGATGCAATCCTTAGCGAGGAAATGCGACGGAAACGCTCTGGTGAGACATCAGGTAATGCTTTGACTGCAGAAACTAGGGGAAGAAAAATGGAAAGAGGAAAGAGCCCAGGATATCGCAGTAAGTCAAGAAAAGGCAGATCCAAGTCCAGATCGGGGATAGTGTGCTAGAAATGCGAGAAGAAAGGACACCTGAAGAAAGAATGCAAGTCTCAGAAGGGAGAAGAAGGAGATGCGGAGCAATAAACTAATCATGAAACAAATGTAATAGGTGATGTGTTGCAAGATGCTTTGATTCTTTCATTAGAAAATATTATTGATGGTTGGGCGGTAGATTCAGGGGTCTCATTCCATGCCACACCTATAAGAAACATTTTCATGATTATGTTCAAGGCGATTTTGGACAGGTTCGATTGGGTTATGATAAACCTTGTAAAATCATTGGAATGGGTATAGCTTTCATAAAACAACAAAATGGAAATCAATGGCTATTGAAGGAGGTAAGGCATGTTCCAGATCTTAAGAAAAATCTAATTTCAATAGGGCAGTTGGGAGGTGAAGGTTGCGTAAGAACTTTCACAGATAAAACCTGGAAGGTCACTAAAGGATCCTTAGTAATAGCGAAAGGAGAGAAAGTTGGTACATTATATTTATGCAATGGTATTTCTAATTCTATTAATGCTGTAACCTCTACAGGAGAAGATACGACATTTTGACATCATAGGCTCGGGCACATGAGTGAGAAGGGGATGTAGATTCTTCACTCAAGAAATTTGTTGCCAGGTTTGAAGCATGTTGATTTAAAATTCTATGAGAATTGTGTTTATGGAAAACAGAAAAGAGCCATATTCCTTAGGGTTAGGAAAGAAAAGAAGAGCGAAAAATTAGAGGTTGTGCATACTGATGTATGGGGACCTACTTAGGTATCATCTCTTGGTGGCTCTCATTATTATGTTACTTTTATTGATGATGCAACCGGAAAAACCTAGATTTATTGTATTCAAAATAAATCTGATCTATTTGATACTTTCAAGAAATGGAAAGCTTGGGTTGAAAATAAGGCAGGGAAAAGGTCGAAGTGTCTCAAATCAGATAATGGAGGTGAATATTGCAGCAAAGAGTTTGATAGGTACTGTTTAGAGAATGGAATTCGTAGAGAGAAGTCAGTGCCAGGAAAACCACAAGAAAATGGTGTGTTAGAAAGGATGAGCAGGACAATCATGGAGTGTGCAAGGTGCATGAGATTGCATGCAGGATTGCCTTTACAATTTTGGGCAGAGGCTATAGATACTATTGTTTATCTAATAAACATAGGGCCTTCAAGTTCCTTGGATGGTGGTATTCCAGAGGAGGCATGGACATGTAAAAAGGTAAACTACTCATTTTTAAAGACTTTTGGTTGTGAAGCCTTTGTCCACATTAATAAATAAAATAGAACAAAGCTTCAGGTAGAATCAAGGAAATGTACCTTTATTGGATATGGTGTTAATTATTTTGGTAACCGCTTATATGATTATGAAAATCACAAAATCATTAGGAGCAGAGATGTAATATTCAATGAAAAGGTCTTGTATAAGAATCAGTTGTAGGAAAAGAAATAGGAAAAATAAAATAGAGAATACACAGTGCTTGATGGTATCACAGGAAAAGTGATGGTGCTTGAAAATCATAATGATCAACAGCTAGAACAACAACCACAACAGCAACAAGAACCTCAAACACCTCAAAGTGGTGTTAGAAGATCTACTAGGATAAGTAGATGCCCTGAACGATACTCTCCTTCATTATTATATTATGTATTGTTGACTGATTCTGGTGAACCAGAATGTTATGAAGAAGCAGTGCAGGTAGAAACCAGGAAGAAGTGGGAGCAAGCCATGAAGGAAGAGATGGACTCCTTAGCACATAACCAGAATTGGGACTTAGTCAGGTTGCCTGTAGGTAAAACGACATTGCAGAATAAATGGGTTTACAAGTTGAAGGAAGAAGATGGAGGTAGAAAAAGGTACAAAGCTAGACTTGTGGTGAAAGGGTTTGCACAGAAAAATGGTATAGAATTTGATGAGATATTTTCTCCTATTGTGAAAATTACTTCAATCAAAACTATTCTAAGTCTAGTAGCTGCTGAAGATTTACATCTAGAGCAGTTAGATGTAAATACAACTTTTGTCCATGTGGATTTGGAGGAAGAGATATATATGTAGCAGCCACAAGGATATGAGGTAAAAGGGAAGGAGAAACTAGTGTGCAGGTTGAAGAAGAGCTTGTATGGCTTAAAACAAGTTCACAAGGCAGTGGTATCATTCTAAATTTGACAGGTTTATGTCTGAACAAAGGTTATATCTAGGTG
>APFE031721789.1:416638-450536 GCA_000404065.3 Pinus taeda
TAGCCTTTCAAATAAGGTAAGGAGGCGTGTCCCAGACTCAGGAAGAAATGGCTCATATGTCTAAAGTTCCATATGCATCAACAGTTGGAAGCTTAATGTATGTAATGGTCTGCACAAGGCCTGATATTGCACATGGAATGGGAGTTGTAAGCAGGTACATGAACAATCCATGAAAAGAACATGGGATGGAAGTGAAGTGGATTGTCAAGTATTTGAGAGGTACCACAAATCAAGAAATATGTTTTGGTGGTTCAAACATTGCTCTACAGGGATATGTTGATGCATATATGGTAGGTGATAGAGATAACAAGAGGAGCACAACAGGGTATGTGTTTACTGTAGGTGGAACAACTATCAGTTGGGTCTGAAAACTACAAAGTGTTGTTGCACTCTCAACAACAAAAGTAGAGTATGTTGCTGCTACAGAGGCTAGTAAAGAAATGATTTGGTTACAAAGGTTTATGGATTAATTGGGTAAGAAGCAGGAGTTGGGCAGGTTATACAGTGACAGCCAGAGTTCCATACATCTTGCAAAGAAATCTACATTTCATTCCAAGACTAAGCATATACAGCTCAAGTACCATTTCATATGGTCAACATTCGAAGATGGACAGTTGAAGCTGGAAAAGATACACACTAGCCAGAATCCTGCAGATATGTCAACAAAAGTTGTAACCAGGAGAAACTGAGAATCTACTCAATTTCAATTGGTCTCCAAGTATGATGAAGAAAATGAGAAATAGCCAATTCCAAAGTGGAGTTATTGTCTAGCAAATGAAGCAACGATGGAGTTGCTATAATTAGTCTCCAAGTGGGATATTGTTGGGTGTGGAGCCTAATTATCTTCTGTATTGAAAGGTTTCAGCTGGATGTATACCCCAAGAAAACTGTACACCCCTCCACATGGGGGGGTGCAGGCAGGACTTCTCCCCCCTGTGGGGGTCTGGGCAGTCTAATCCCTCCTAGCTATAGGGTCCGGGGGCAGCGCCCCCGAAGCTAAAAACGGATGTAAAATTTCCTTGTAAAAGTCTTTTAGTTTCTAGTCAATCTGGGTTGTTCACTAGGAGGATGATATGATGGTAGAAGTTATGTTTAATTTATGGTTTTTTGCCCTAGAAGGCAACCCCTCACTATATATGAGGGAATTGTATTGCATCTATGTAGATATGTATTTTGAGTGAGGAAGAGAGAGGAGATTGAGAGAAAAGAGTGTGTTACAACGGATCTGTTGTAGGTCGTATCTCTTCAATTCGCTGGATAATATAATAAAAGAAGGACTAGTTGTTTCTCCGTGGATGTAGCCCAAACTAGGTGAACTGTGTATATCTGTGTCTCTCTTGTTTTATGTGTTTTCTATGTTTATATTTTTGCAATATTTTATGTGTTCCATTGCTCCATAATATATAATTTTCTAACAAAAACAATAAGATATAATTTGTAAATCACACACGGAAACAATTCTACTGCCTTAGTCACGAGGCATGCAATAGCTTGACAGGACAAATCACCCCAAGAAAAATCATTGTATTTTAGTAGACATATGGGTATTGTATTTTCAAGGAAGTTGGTTTCCTACGAGTGAATTGAATGTAATTATTAATGTTTTGAGTGATTTTAATGAGAGAAGCTAGAATAGGGAATTAATTGAATAGTATGAGGCATAATTGTAAATGTTCTCGAATATAGGAGAACATGAGAGATTTAGGATACCTGAGAGATTGAGGGATTTGAGAATTGATTTAAATCTTGTATTAGGAATCAGTTCATGAATTTATGGATTAGAGAGGAGTTTTAGGAATAAGGAAGAGATTTAGGAATTTGTTAAGGAATTTATGGATCTAAACCAGAATTGGTTTTAGGATCCCTTTGTATAAATGTAACCTAAAAGGCAAAGATAAGAGTTAGAAAGTAAGAAATTAGATAGGCTAGGTAGATAGCTAGAGTGTGGGTTTAAGCCTACGGGTAGAGCGTAAACAGAGGCATGATATTAGAACATCTGGACAGAGAGATAGAGATCTCAATTTGTAATTATTTGTTTGTATTTATCTATACAAAGATTGATTCAACCTATATAAATGTGTATTCTGAGTGATTGAATGATAAATTCAATGTGAACCAGAGTTCTGTGCAATAAATATATGCAGGTAAAGTCGAGGCGAATACACATAGGAGGATAAGAGATAGAGGATCGTGTGGAGCTTGAACCATTTGAAGGATCAATTGGATAACCTAGCGATGCTATGGAATGATTGTGACATAGAAATCACAGAGGTAAGCTCAAGCGGGAATGAATTGAGTAGTAGAGGGGCGAAAGACGAAACCTTTGGAAAACCCGGAAACCATAGAAACGTGAAGAAATGGCGTAAAATCTAAGTGAAGCAGAAGAGCGGAGAAATGAAGTATTGGCAAACCGTAGCTATTGGATCTTTGTGATCAACGGCTAGGATTAAATCACACAGCATAACCGTCGAAGTTGTCGATGGTATAACATCTACGGTCATCGAGAGTTAAATAGATCGAGTGTTAACCATAAGGAGCGGACACGAACTTTTATAAATCCCATCGGGTCCGAAAAGGCGTTAACTCTCGCGTAACTTTTTCACCCGAAATTGTTGTGGACCGTTGGATCTGCTAAGTGCATATCAATAGCAGAGAACCATCAAAGAAGCTTTGGTGATCGAGAAGATAAAGACTGTCGAATCGGAAGGAGCATTAACTGTGGAGATTTATTTGCATCACAATGTTTCAATGGTAAGTGAATTAACCTTGGAACTTAAGTGGAAGTGATATGAGATCAACGATATGATTGGGTCGCAATATTTCATGGGAATAGACCTTGGCTTTAACACATGCGATTATACAAAGGGGCGATGAGAATGGACCCAATAGGGAAATGAAGTGCGGTTAATGTTATTTGAATTCGGATAATGCGTTATCGTACATTAGATACGATAGAGGAAGGCATGTTCATGAGAACGTGGAGAACCACGATTGTGACTGGCGATAAAGAGGAGCCTCGGTAACTGTGCAGAATCTATACCAAGGTAGAAAAAGGGTATGTGTATGCATGTTTATAAGTATTTCTTCTTTAAAAGAATATTAAAGGGATTAAAGTGTTGATAGAAGGAATTGTGGTTTAAGTCCTATACAACCAATGGGGAGAATTATATATGCGGGTATAAAGTTAATGAAGGTTTAGAAGGGTGTATGTGTCCTGATAGCAATGATAGGAAGGATTTAAAAGAAAGTATTTAAAAAATTGATATATGAAGGATAAGGGGTGATTAAAGTCTGATACATGCATATTGAATGAAGGGCTAGACTATGTTGGGTGTTAATAAATCATTCAACCTAAATTCTATTAAAGGGGTCGTAAACCTTAGTAAATGAAGATTTAACTCGGTAGAGATTTAAAATTCCTGGGACAGATAGGATATATGCATAATCCATGCATCTTGTGGGTAAAGAAGGGGTAAGCCTGCGTCATTTGGTATCAGAGCCTAGTTGTGATTGAAACAATTGATAGCAAAATAGAATAAGGGAATTATGTAGAAAAGGACATAGAATAGGGATGTGTTTTAAGATGTATATGTAGGCAAGAGGGGATCAAATTATAATATGAAAAACATAAGGTACACAGAGGTGCAGAACTTGTAGATGCAAGAAAAAGAGGACAATCCATTCAAAGTATAGATAAATGGTGGAACAAGATCGTTCAGAGATCTTGAAGGTGAGATGACATGTTTTGTTTGATTTGATTTGAAGATTGGAGAATTTGTGGGTTTTATATTAATGCACAGGTAATAGCATAAGAAGGTGAGAAGGTTGCAGTAATCTAGAGTGAGGAGTTCTCAATTGGTTCCAAAGGAAAGAACAAGAGAGATGCTAAAATACTAAGCTCAAAGAAGAGAAGCTTAGTGAGGCATATGTAGCAAGAAGGAGACATGTTACTGCAGAGGTATTTTTGCAGCTCACAAAGGCAAATTTACAAAGGATGTGGGTAGAATTGCTAAGGTAATGAAGGAAGCTGGTAAGACTTTCTAAGCAAAAGAAGAAGTGGTTAGAACCAATTATTTCATGGTGATTGAAATAAAAGAAGACATTTTTGTTCTTGAGAAGGTGCAGATGAGTTGAAGACTAAAGGAGCATAGAAGAGTGCTCAAAGAAGGTTCCAGAGATAGAGAACCAAAGGCTTCCCAAAAGAATGAGTATAGAGGAAAGCTTGGTGAGGTAAGTGGCAGTAGGGAGGACTTGCTATTGTAAAGGTTTTAATGCGGCTCATAGTCAGTGAGTGAGGAACTCACAAATATAGAGAAGAAGATGGCTACTGATAGTCATCGCAGAGGTTCTAAAGAAGACCACAATAGAAGAAAGATGAAGGAAGAGGATGCCAAGGAAAATGGAAAGAGGACGAGTCAAGAGGAGATTGACCAAGACATCGTAGAAATGAACAAACAACTCAATGTATTGATGATGATACTTGAGGAAAACCAGAGATTAGGTTGGGTTTTAAAGAAAAATCTACTGAGGTGGCATAAATTACAAAGGAGGCTACAAAAGAAGATAAGTTAGCAGGTGAATATGCAACTAGCAAGAAGAGTTGATGAAGCTTGAATAGGTACTGGGTGTTTAATTGAGATCAGAAGAACTCAGAGAAGCTGAATTGGAAATGGAAGTATCCATTTATGAACCAGAGCAGGGTAAAGTTCTGGGTGAAGAAGAAGGAATTATTGTTTATTTTCTGAACTGTTGGACAAATGTAGACCAACAGGAAAGGATGAAACCTTGTATTGTTGAATCTAATAATTTTGATGTGATTATAGGTTTTGCATAGGATGAGCAATATTTTGAAGCTGTCAGAAGTATGGAAAAGTTTCTTTCAGAAGATAAAAACTCTGAAGAAAAGGAGGATGGAGAATGTCACTTAAATGGGAGAAGCAATGAATTATTGTAGCAAAAAAAAATTAATAATGCATTGATATTTGAAACTGTGACAACAAAGGAATAATTTCTTATGAAAGAAGGAGATGAAATTCAATCAGAAGAGCTTATATGTGAAGTAACAGTTGAGACTATTGAACCTTGTAATTTTCAGATTGATAATTTATGTATAAATGTAGGAAACATGAGTAATGATGAAGTACTTATGAAGTGTCACAAAGAAATTGAATTGATGGAGTATTTGCTAGGAAATTTAGAGTATGAAAATGTGATTGCAGAGGAAGGAGTTCACTATAGTGGACAAAGGCAGAAAGACATCATAGAAGCAGATGCTATGGAGGAGGGACTAGCTGACAGTGTCATGAATTCTATTGGGAATTCAAATCACCATACTGATGTGCTGATAAAGGAAGAAAAATTAGAGCAGCATACTGATATGTTGCCAAAGGGAGATAAGGCACAGAAGCCTTGTGATTTTTATTTTAAAAAGTGTTTTATGAGTGTAGGTTTAGTTGCAGATGCTGGAGGAAATTTGGCACAGATGAGTAGCCAAATAAAAATGGAAGAAGAAGATTCTATGGAAGAATTTAATCCATGGAACAGAGATGTTCAATTGCTGGAGAGAATGCTAGACAGTCATGATTCGATGCAGAAAGAGATAATCATGAAAATGGTAAGGATGAAAGGGAAGCAATCAAAATAAGCAAAGAACAAGTAAGAGTAAGTGATAGAATTCGAAAACTTCAAGGAGAAGAACAATAGTTTGAAGAGTTAGTGGACAATAGCAACAACCTGAAACAGAGAGAAAAAGGACGAAGTAAGACGCAAAGTATAGACTAGTCCAAGGATGTGTTGGAGATGGAGATTGAAGGATTATGGAGCTAATGATGAAACAGGCCTTAGGGAGGAAAATGATAGCAACAGGAAGGATGATCAATCAGAGTATGAACCTGATTGAAAAGGATAGGAAGATGAAACAAAATGCAGCAGACATATAGCAGCAGCAAAGGAGCAAAGCGTTTGGACAACTACAAACTAAAGTTTGGGACCCTGGAGGTTTTTCAATCAACATATGAAGACACATGATCAGGATATCATGAAAATTTTCTACTTTGGGAGTTTGATGCAGGAGCATTTAGCCCAAGAAAAATCATTGTATTTTAGTAGACATAGGGGTATTGTGTTTTCAAGGAAGTTGGTTTCCTAAGAGTGAATTAAATGTAATTATTAATGTTTTGAGTGATTTTAATGAGAGAAGATAGAATAGGGAATTAATTGAATATTTTGAGGCATAATTGTAAATGTTCTCAAATATAGGAGAACATGAGAGATTTAGGATAGTTGAGAGATTGAGGGATTTGAGAATTGATTGTAAATCTTAGATTATGAGTCAGTTCATGAATTTATGGATTAGAGAGGAGTTTTAGGAACAAGGAAGAGATTTAGGAATTTTGTTAAGGAATTTATGGATCTAAACCAGAATTGGTTTTAGGATCCCTTTGTATAAATGTAGCCTAAAAAGCAAAGATAAGGGTTAGAAAGTAAGAAATTAGATAGGCTAGATAGATAGCTAGAGTGTGGGTTTAGGCCTACGGGTAGAGTGTAAACAGAGGCCACTGATATTAGAACATCAGGCTAGAGAGACAGAGATCTCATTTTGTAATTATTTGTTTGTATTTATATATACAAAGATTGATTCAACCTGTATAAATGTGCATTTTGAGTGATTGAATAATAAATTCAAAGTGAACTAGAGTTTTGTGCAATAAATATATGCAGGCAAAGTTGAGGCGAATATATAAAGGAGGAGAAGAGACATAGGATCGTGTGGATCTTGAACCATTTGAAGGATCAATTCTAGAACCCAGTGATGTTATGGAATGATTGTGATACAGAAATCATAGAGGTAAGCTCAAGCGGGAATGAATTGAGCAGCAGAGGAGCGAAAGGCAAAACATTTGGAAAACTTGGAAACCATAGAAACCTAAATAAATGGCGTAAAATCTAAGTGAAGCAGAAGAGTGGAGAAATGAAGTATCAGAGAACCATAGCAGTTGGATCTTTGTAATCAACGACCAGGATTAAATCGCGCAGCCTAACCATCACAGTCGTTGATGGTATAACATCTACGGGAATTGGGTGTTAAATAGATCGAATGTTAACCATAAGGAGTAGACCCGAACTTTTATAAGTTGGGAGTTTTTAAATCCCATCGGTTCCGAAAAGGCATTAACTCTTGCATAACTTGTTCACCCGAAATTGTTGTGGATCGTTGGATTCCATAAGTGCAAATCAATGGCAGAGAACCGTCAAAGCAGCTTTGGTGATTGGGAAGATAAAGACCATCGGTTTGGAAGGAGGATCAACAGTGGAGATTTATTCACATCACAATGTTTCAATGGTAAGTGAATTAACCTTGGAACTCAAGTGGAAGCGATATGTGATCAGCGATATGATCGGATCGCAATATTTCATGGGAATAGACTTTGGCTTTAACACATGCGATTATGCAAAAGGGTAATGAGAGCAGACCTGATAGGGAAATGAAGCATGATTAATGTTATTTGAAATCTGATAATTCATTATTGCACATCGGATACGATAGAGGAAGGCATTTTAATGCGAACCTTGGAGAACCTCGATTGCGACTAGCAATAAAGGGGAGCCTCGGTAACTGTGCAGAGTTTGTACCAAGGTAGAAGAAGGGTATGTTAATGCATGTTTATAAGTATTTCTTCTTTAAAAAAATATTAAATGGATTAAAGCACTGATAGAAGGAATTGTGGTTCAAGTCCTATATAACCAATGGGGAGAATTATATATGCGGTATAAATTTAATGAAGATTTAGAAGGGTGTATGTGTCCCGATAGTAACGATAGGAAGGATTTGAAAGAAAGGCTTTAACAAAGTCATATATGAAGGATAAGGGGTGATTAAAGTCCGATACATGCATATTGAAGGAAGGGCTAGACCATGTTGGGTGTTAATAAATAATTGAACCTAAATTCTATTAAAGGGGGCTTAAACCTTAGTAAATGAAGATTTAACTTGGTAGAGAGTTAAAATTCCTAGGACATACAAGATATGTGCATAATCCATGCATACTGTGGGTAAAGCAGGGGTAACCCTGCATTAGATGGTAGAACAAAAATCCATCCAATATCCAGAGGAGTCGCTAAATACTGAAGAAAACACTCCACATAGTTCAACCCTCCAACACACAATCTCTGGCGTCTAGAACGATGCTTTTGGCACTTTGTTTCAACTTTCACGTTTCGATCACAATCTATGCCCCTACTCATCAATTGACAACCATCCATTTTGATGTGATCTCCGAGGTTTCTCAGAACAATGTGAAGCTCTTCTGAAGAAATTGCCCAGGAGGGGCCAAGGCAAACCACTCTGTAATTCCCATCTATAAGAAGGGACTTGATCGGAACCTTGTTTTTGAGAGGTTTTCATTTGTAATAGGTAAGAACCTAGGACTCAACAAAAAAATATCTCTTATGGATGAAAGAGCTCTTGATCTTACGACAACCATATCGGACCATCCAACCTTCAAAAATAACCTTATTTATCATGAAACCTATCCCTTCTTCTTCAGAATGCTTTACAAAATTCCTCCAAATAGAAGCAACATTCAGGTAACCAAATGGCTCAGTTACCATGACTACTTATGCAACAACCCTATGCCGCTAAAAGTTCTATTAAAAATATTTAAAAAAAGGTAAATGGTTTTTATCATTGGAAAAGAAACTTTTTAAATATGGTTTCATCAAGTTTACAACTATAGCTACCATCATTCACAAGGAATAAATATCATATGTGGGTCATCAAGATGGAGATGGTGTTAAATTCTTATGATGTTTGGGACTACATCATGATTGGATTTCCGGAACCCTCAGGATGAAGAAGCAGAATAATCCCTCACACATGAAGAGAGGGAGAAATTGAGGATACACAAAAAAACGAATGTATATGCATTGCAACTTATCCAATAAGCAATGGACCAAATAGTATTCTAGAAGATTATGACCATATTATCAACAAAGACAACATGGGAGAATTTGGTGACAATCTATTAAGGTATTTCCAAAATAAATATTGTTAAAGTTGCAGAATACGAGGAGAGATTTTGAAAGTTTTAGATGAAGGAAGCATAGAATATTGATTCATTCATGAATCAAGTTTTCAATATTATAAACCAGTTAAATATTTATGGTGATGGCATCAAATATCAAAAAATTGTAGAGAAGGTACTTAGATCTTTGTCCACTAAGTTTGATGTTGTAGTAGTAGCTATTGAAGAAGCCAAGGATTTGGTAGCATTGAAAGTTGATGAATTGATGGGATCACCTATATCCCATTAGGTGAGGATATATAGAAATAATGATTCCTCCTTAGAAACTGCTTTTAAAATCCAGCTTCCTATCTCAAGAGAAAAAGGTTGAGGTAGAGGTAGAGGAAGAGTCAGAAGAAATGGTGGTCAGAGAGACGACAGAGAAGAGAAAGAACAAGAAAATGGAAGCAACAAGAGAATCTTCAAGAAAAATCAAAGGTGAGATAAATTGAAGGTGAGATGTTATTATTGCAACAAATTTGATCACTATTCACGTGATTACAAGAAGAGGATAATTGATCAAGGAAATAAGAGCACTAATGTAACTACAAAAAATAATGGCTCCATGTTCCTAGCTTGTCATACCATGCATGAACCTTCTAATAATGTTTGGCTATTAGATAGTGGTTTCTATAACCACATGACTAACAATAATAATTTGGTTGCAAATCTGGATCAATTGATCAAGACAAAGGTAAAATTGGGGACTTCCAAGATTTTGCATGTAGATGGAAAATGAATGGTCAACATTCTAACCAAGCAAGGGGAGTCGAAGACAATTTCAGAGGTATATTATGTCCCTGATCTGAAACATAATCTCATAAGTGTTGATTAATTAATGCAGAAATGATACAAAGCTATTTTTGAGGTACAAGATTGTGTTATGTATGAAAATCACCCAAGTAAGCAATTGACATAAAAGATGCATATGATGAGGATAAAACTCTTTCCTTTGATCATGAATTACATAAATCAAGTCAATTCATTTATGATTGCATGTTTTGATGATTATTGGTTATAGCACTTTTGGTTTTCACATTTTCATTTCTTTGGTTTGAGATTATTGTAGCAAAAACAAATGGTTATAGGATTGCCTCCCATCAAAGATCCCTTTAGTTATTGTGAGTGTTGTATCTTGGGAAAGAAACACTGTGAAAGGTTTCTGAAAGGAGTTCCATATAGAGAAAACAAACCATTAGAGATGGTTCATACATACCTATGTGGACCCATTCAAACATAATTGATTGGTGGAAATCGTTGCTTCCTCACATTTATTGAAGATTTCAGTAGAAAGACATGGATCTATTTTTTGAAGAAGTCTTAAACTTTTAAAATGTTCAAATAATTCAAATCCCTAGTACAGAACTAGAGTAATCGTCAAATAAAGCTATTGAGATCATATCATGTTGGATGTTATCACTAAAAAATTACCCTTGTTGTGAGGAGAAAAATTGAGGAAACATTCAAACCACTTCAAGATCGAAATTTGGTGCTTCAATCTAGAGAGGGATCTCTTCGTGGGTTTTCTACTCAAGGTCACTACAGTAGGATGTCACTAATGCACTCAATGGCTAGATTTAAAACTATTAAAAAATATGAATTTGGTTTGGAAGGAAGGAAATGAGACCGTGGGACATGGAGTCTTTGACAAGAATAGATATTTGCTAGTAGCATGTCACATGAATGAATCTAAACAAAGGCAATATAGATCATGAATTCTTTGAAAAATTATCAATTAAGGTATGGTAGAAGGCTATAGAAGATAAACCATTGAATATAAAGCACCAATAAAGTGATTTCTGCAATGACTTTAGAGTTAAAAATAAATAAGTATTCAAATAACAAGAATCTGAGCAATCAACATGAATTCTAATCCATCCACTCTTTATCCAAATACTAAATATTAGTGATTGAATGAGTGGCTACGGATAAAATAAACAGAGTAGAGACACATACAAGAAACCATTCACACATGAATATCTGAAACTGCTCATATAGCAATGCTTATAGCAAATTATATTAATCTACAAAGCTTACAAAAATACACAAAAGGTTTTTTCTGTTTCCCAAAAAATTATGAACCCTTGTCGATTACAAAATTCTTGCTTAAATAATAAAACTAATAACTATCTCTTCCTAACTTTCCAAAATAAAATCCAATAAAAATCATGAAATTAAATCTAAAATGGTTGCAAAATATCTCGAATCGTTAAAGCATCTGAAAAGTTTCCTTTTGACTACCAACACATCATAAATCAATGAAGATATGGATAAATCCTTTGTTGATTATTTGTCATCAAATCATTTTAATGCTTACTAAAAATAATCTGCCATTGGTTCCTGAAAATGTTGGATCTAACCCTTAAACTCTATTTTCCAATATCATCTGGTTTTAAAAGCATCACTTTCCTCCATCGCATGCTCATACAATCTCATCCTTCCTTATATACATTGATTCCATTATGTTTCTTGTTTGTTATTTATGTGAGTGTCAATACAAATCTTCCATATGTATTGTTAACAATGATGGTTAGATAAGTTTTAATGTGTTTCATAAACAAAGTATTATAAACATAATGGTATTTGAAAAGTGGAACTTAAGTGAAATGGTAGGTGAGATGGGTGAATAAGGGTACTAGTGGAGATGATTCTGGTGAATATAATTCAACATGGAATAAATGGAAGGTAAAAGAGATGTGAACGAAATCGTAAGTGAAGTGGGTGAGTGGGAGTATAAGTATGGAATTCCACATGGAGTGGAAGTGTAAGATGGAAAAATAAATGTGAGTGGAGATAAATGATAAGTATGAGAATGACTAGCGAGGGTGAATAATTATATTTTATTTATTATTAAAATATAAAATGTATTTCTTTATAAAATCAATAATATATTTAATAAAATGATTATATAGAATGGCGAGGGTAATTAGGATTATGAGTGGAAAAATATCACATGAGCATGCACAGGAAGAAATTCATCTATTGTAGATTGAGAAATGACGAGATCAATAAAACCTTTTAAATGCATAGCACTACCAAAACATATGAAACCACAAGCATTATGAAACTTGTTGAAACCATCACCACTGTAAAATTTGAGTACTAACACCATGGAAAAGTGAACTCTTTATAATTTTCCCAGAAAAAACTTGATGTGTCTTCATCATGTGATTGTTTGATCATCATTAATTTTCACTTATACTTTGGGTGAATGACATCTGGCATAACCATTACCTGTTGGGATTTGATTTGGGAGTGCCACCATTTTAATCAGAGGCTCAAACAAGTGGATTTCAATTTGATAGCACTCGCTTGTTCATAAATTAAATCATTTTTAGCATTTAATTTTTTAGTGTGCCCCAAATTTGCTTAAAACTTAGAACACCATATTACATTAAGTTGTCCATGAAACGTGGACTTCGATAATAGTGGAGAATATGATTCGAAGGAATTTCATGCTTATTGCAAACAACATGGAATCATAAGGAAATTTATAACCAAATACACACTGCAACAGAATGGTGTAGCAGAAAGAAAGAACAAAACAATTATGAACAAGGCAAGAAGCATGTTGAAAGGAAGGAAATTGTTAAATGAGTATTGGGCAGAAGTAATTGCATGCATTATTTATGTGATAAACAAATCTCCTACAAAGAGCATGACGAACAGATTTCTACAAGAAGCATTGTCAGGTATGCCTTGTAGTGTATCTCACCTCAGAGTGTTTGGATATGTAGCATATGCACATGTACCTAAAGAGTTAAGAAGCAAGTTAGATGATAAAATTGAAAAGTGTATATTTACTGGTTATAGTGAGCATTCAAAAGGTTATCAATTATATAACCTTGTCACCAAAAAGACTATAATTAGCGAAGATGTTGTGTTCAAATAACAAGAGTCATGGGATGGAAGTGTAGACAAAATAGTTGATACAAGAGTACTTCTTTTAGAAGAAGAGGATGTAGCATAAAATGAGCAACAATGATCATATTGTTGCTGTTTCTAGAGGTTGATGAGATTTCATGCTTCTTGATGGTACTTATTTCAAAGCATTGATGATTGGTCACATGTTATTTTGAATGTTGCTTGATTCATATGTTTCTTTTTGTTGTTATGAAGGCAAGGATGATAATTTATATACTTTGTTTCTCAGCCATGACGAGTTCACATGCTTCAGTACTTGTACCTACTTTCTTGTTGCCTCATCATATGGAGTTGACCCTTTTCCATTGATGTCAAAGGGGGAGTGATAAAAGAGCAGTTTGACTTGGAGTTTGTGTGAGGTTTCCATCAATGCCAAAGGGGGGTATTGTTGGCATTATGGCTTCTATAGTTGCATCTTGTGTGTGTTGGCATTGTTGTAAACCTTGTAGCATGTCTTGCAGGTTGTGTTTCCTTGTTGGCTTGTGTTGTTGGCTTGTTATTGTTGCTATAGATGGAGTTTTTGCTACAAGTATTGGAGGCACTTCTACAAGAGTTAGAGGCATTGCCACATGTGATGGAGATGTGTTTCAGGTTGATGATCTTGGTAGGAGTTTTATGACTTGTTGTAACAATGTTTGATTTAATGGTAATGTTGGAGCTTGTGCAGGTGACAAGGAGAGTGGAGGACTTGTTGGCACTCTTACCAACCTTATTTGTTGCCCCTTTAGATCAATTTGGCAGTGACACTTGGGAGACATGTTTGATTCACTTACAGATGTATTAGAGGCTATGTTAGAGGTATAGAGGCTTGTAAAGTTGTCGAAGTAGAGGATCCAATAGGTGGCAGAGGATCTGAGCTTAAGGATTGATGTTCTTCTTCATCCTTTTCCTCATCATATGGATTCAAGCCTGTGGGAGTGACTGAAAGGCTTCAGTTGTAGGAAGAGAGGCATATGGGAGTGACTAAAGGCTCTAGATGATTTTATCTAGTTTTGTGCATTTGACTAATCGTTTTTGTTGGGTTTGGAGTTTAATTATATTTTTTATTCAGAGGTATCGCCACATTGGACCCTAGTTTGTAATGGGGTGGCAACGCCGCCCATTTGTTTTCTACCAGGGAGTCTAGGGAGGGTGACGATGATTTTATTGAGCCCCCCACCCCCTTAGCAAGGGTTTGGGGGCAAAGACCCTGAAGCTAAAAATAGATTGAAAATTTCCTTGTAAAATATTGTAATTTCGTAGTCAATCTAGGTCACTCATTAGGTGAATGATCTGACAGTAGAAGTTATGTTTAATTTAGGTTTTTTTTCCATATAAGGAAACCCCTTGCTATATATGAGGGAATTTTAATGTGGCTGAATATATGTGTATTATGCGCAAGAAAGAGTGAGGAGACTGTGTGAGAGTGAAGAGGAAATTACAGGGGATTGGTTGTAGGTTGTATCTCTTCATTCTGCTGGATAATATAAAAGGAAGGACTAGATTTTTCTCTTTGGATGTAGCCTAAAATGGTTGAACCATGTATATCTATGTCTCTCTCTTGTTTTATGCATTTTTGTGTTTGTATTTCTACAATATTTTATATGTTCCATTGCTCTGTAATATATAATTTTCTAACAATTTTCACAAAAACTCCTTCGCATTCCTCATGTTGGCATTATGGCACAGGTTTGGATCTATGACATAAGTGTTGTCCTTGATGGCAACTCACTCAAATGGAAGATCACTATTCAGGCTCTCAGAATGAAAGAAAATGAGGTATACATAGGTAAATCTTAACAGAGTCGCGTATATACGCGGTATTACCGATCAAAAGGTGTGTATATGTATGCACACACTTTCATGCAAAGAAAAGAGCGTACATGTGGGAAAGCTTATGATTGGTCCATGGTATTTAGTTTGACATATTTGAACCTATGGTTTTGTTCCTTGGTATTGCATCCAAAGTGTTAAACCCAAGTATTGGGTCCCTAGTATTGGTTCTCAATGCTTTTGGACCATGGTTTGAGTAAGGCCTATGACTATAAAAAAAGAAGGAGATCATTTGGCAAGGGTATTGACTTAAGTATTGAATATCTTATGAAGAGAAAGATCTGAAATACTATTGATTGCTTTATGGTGCATAGCTGAATCTGAATCAAGGAGGAACCTAAGCGCAAGAAGATGGATAAGTTCTATTGATGGGTAAAAAAAACTCAAGTCTTGAATAGTAGCATCATTGTGTGATTTTGATCTATTATATTTGGTGCATGATTAGATCTATAAATATTATAACCTGGGTATAACTGATGTCTGATTAAGTAAAAGGGTAAATTATCATTTATAGATCTATACGCAGGTTCAACATAGTAGAGGCGCATATACATGTAGGTTCAGCAAGTGAAGACAGTGTATACACTAGTTGGCCCTGATACAACTGCGTATGTATGCAGGTTTATACATAGTGAAGTAGCTTATGTCTCTTGAAATATGTTTTAGCTGCTTCTCGCTATTGCTGTAGTGTTCTGGGTTAATAATTGGTGTCTAGTCACTGGTACTTTTTTTTCGTTACAACATTCTGAGAAGTTATTGGTTGATTCAGTATTTGTACAAAGGAGATTGTTTGAAGCAGAAATACTTGATGTTTGATTGACATTCATGGATCCAGTCTGAAAATTAATGAAACGTGGTCCTTGGAAGAAAAGATAAGGTTGTAACCTTTTATAGGTCAACACCTACATACTAGTACCTCGGCTAGTACAAGAGTTAAGGGGGTTGTAGCTCCCTTCCAGGAGAAGCTGGAGAACGAGAGAAGGTTGTAGCCTTCTGTAGGTTGAAGCCTGTGTGCTGGTATAAGACTGCACCAGTACAAAACCATTGTAAAAGGAAGTTTCTAATTGAAAGAAGATAGAGACATATTGCAGCAGGTGGTTTTGACCCACATTGGGTTTCCACCTTATATCTTGTGTTCTTTTGTGTGACTATCAGCTCTATTTTTCTATTCCTGGTTACTGTTATATAGTTCTGACACACAAATTAATGATCAACATATGAAGAATAAATTAAATTATAATTCTGCAAGTTATACATGAGTTTCATTAACCAAAGATGCGTATACACGCTGTTTGCACTAACTGAAGTAGTGTATACAAATCCATGTAGGAATTGAAAAATAATTTGACTTAATAATAATGGTTAACCCCCCCTCTTAGTATTATTTCTAACAATTGGCATCAGAGCCACGTCCTTCAGAAGAAGCTTAATCGCTTGGAGGAAGATCTATCATCATGAGCAACTACGAAAAGGAAGCATCAATCAGGCCACCAATTTTTGATGGGAGCAACTTCGTCTATTGGAAGGTAAGAATCACTGCCTATCTTCAACCTCTTGGTACACAAGTTAGGGATATTGTGGAAACAAGATACACTTTTCCATCAGCAACTCCTATAGAAATGGTTGGTAAGAAGCGGTATGAAACAAATGCAAAGGCTGTGAATACTCTATTAGGGAGTCTATCCCAGTAAGAATTTGTCAAGGTTATGCAGCTCAAAACCGCAACAGAAATATGGGACAATATCATTCTGAGCTATGAAGGAGATGATTAGGTAAAATGAGAAAAACTACAAATTCTCAAAATTCAATATGAAAATCTCAAAATGCACAATGATGAAAGCATGGTTAACTATTTCCTACGTATCGATGAGATTGTTAATTGTATGAAAAACTTGGGTGAAGAAATAAAAGAAGTTGTTTTGGTTGAAAAGGTTCTAAGATCTTTGTCTCCTAAGTTTGATTCAAAAGTTTTTGCCATAGAAGAAAAGCAGAATCTACAGAGCCTTACCATGTCACAGCTGTACAGAATCCTAACTGCTTACGAAATGAGAAAAGGGGGACCATCAAACAGGAGAGAAGTTGCATTCAAAGCCTGAGGAAAAGGAGATTACAATGAGTCAGAAGATATGTCAGAACAAGAGAAAGAATCTAATTTTGTCAAGAACCTTCAACGGGGAACTGGAAGATTCAGTGGTAAGCTGCCTTTCAAATGCTTTGCTTGTGGGAGAGTCGGTCATTATGCTACCAAGTGTCCTCATAAAGATAAACTTGACAAAGGTAAGGAACCAGTTAGATGGAACATAAAACAGAATGTAAGTAAGAAGAGCTATTATACACATGAAGACAGTGATGGATATTCAAATAGTGATGAAGATGAACAATGTAATGATTATAGAATTTTGATGGCTTTTGAAGATGATGATTTCTTGGATGCTATAGATGACGAAGGTCTCTATGAAGAAATTTCTAAAATCAAAATTTTTTTAGAGGAAAAGAATATGATTATAGATACTCTAACATTCCAACTTGCTGAAAGAGAAAAACACAATGAAAAGTAGAATGTGAGAATGTGGGACTTAGAAAAGATATTGAGAAAACAAAAGCTCTTAATCTTAAATTTGCTAAAGGATCTGAAACTTTAGATGAGATTATCAAAGTGCAGCGTTCTCCTCTAATCAATACAGGTCTTGGATATAATGAAAAAGCATCTCAAGCACATAAGCAAGCACATAAGCCATCCACCTCCAAAAGTTATGTTGATGCAGCAAGGAGAAGTGAACAGGTTGACAATCCACAACAAAAGCATAATGTAGATCACCAGGTAAATCAGGGACAATTTACCTCAAGAATGAACAAAGGCTACTAGGTAAATCGAGGGAAATCTACTTCAAAGATGAACAGAAGCTACAACCAACCATAGGTAAATCATTCTCAATTTGCCTCAAGAATGGATGTCAATAGAAACTACAATCATTTGGTTGGTAGATTTGACAATCGTAGGAGTTTCTTCCATGGCCAATGTTTCTCTTGTCATAACTTTGGTCACGAAGCAGCTCAATGTGTTTCCTACAAGACAATCATGACTAGAGAAGCTCAAAAACAAAGGAGTATGATTGGGATCATGAAAAGGACCTACAATAACTTTTCTGCTCTTGAAAATGAAACATAATGTTCTATTTGTAACAACTTCGGTCATGAAGATTCTGAATGCAAGAGTAGGTTTCGGCAAACAACTCAGAAGGAGCAAGCTTCATTAAGTCCCAAAACGTGGAGAAAGAAAGAACCGCTACCAGAAATATGTGGGATAGCCTTATATGCGGAAGGACAAGAAAATTAGTGGTACATCGACAGTGGATGCTCGAAACATATGACAGGTGATAAAGAAAAACTTTAGTCATATAGTGCCTTAGAAAAGGAAAAGAAGGTCTCACTTGGAAATGACACCCCTGCATTCATAAAAGGTAAAGGTTCTGTTCTTTTGAAAGAAAAGGTTAAAGATGGTAATGTTATATATGTTGATGGCTTAAGGAATAATCTATTAAGTGTCAGTCAAATGTGTGATCAAGGAAATGAGGTAATATTTCGATCAAATGGATGTATTGTTCATGAGCTTGATACAGGTGAAACAGTGATCAAAGGCATAAGAACTCCAAATAATTTATACATACTCAAGGGAGGTCAGCAACAATGCTATCTTAGCAAGAATGATGAACATTGGCTATGGCATAGAAGATTGGGGCATCTAAGCTTCTCTTAGATAAGGAAAGCATGCAAATATTAAGCGGTTCATGATCTCCCTGACATCAGAATTCCAGACAATACAATATGTAAATCATGTCAGTTTGGTAAGAAAACCAGAACTGATTTCCCTGAGAAGGAAGGCTTAGCTAGCATGCCACTTGAACTTGTCCATACTGATGTATGTGGTCCATCTAGGAAAAGGTCACCTCGAGGAGAAGAGTATTTTATATTGTTCATTGACGACTTTTCTAGGATGTGTTGGATAGGACTTATGAAGCATAAAGACAAATCTTTCAAAAAGTTCAAAGCATTCAAAGCCTTGGTTGAAAATGAATCAGATCGCAGAATCAAATGCCTCAGGTCTAATCGAGGAGGGGAATTCACTTCAGATGAATTTTTCAATTTTTGTGAAGAACATGGAATAAGAAGGGAATTCTCTACTGCAAGGACTCCTTAGAAAAATGTAGTGGAAAGGATGAATATAATGGATCAACAAATGGCTCGTGCTACGCTTGATGAGTCTGGAACTCCTGCAACCTTTTGGGGTGAAGCCGCATTTGCTGCAGTTACTATTCTCAACAAGACAAACATCCAGGTAAATAGCACTCAGAATCCTCATGAACTTTGGTATGGTAAGACTCCCACGTTAAAATACTTCAAAATTTTTGGAAGAAAATGCTACATCAAGAAGACTGATGAAAATCTTGGCAAGTTTGAACCTAGAGAAAATGAAGGCATTCCCCTTAGTTACTTTCCCCACAGCAAAGCATACAAGTGTTACAATAAAAGACTTGGAAATTTTTTTGAAAGTATTGATGTAGTGGTTGATGAAGAAGGAAACACTCCTAGGCAGGTAAAATCTGAAGATTTCAAAGATGATGAGGACTATCCATCAACATAAAATCAGATTCATGATGAAGAAGAAGCCCAAAAGACACCAGAAGAACAGATAAGGGTAGAAGAAAAGACTCCATCCAGGTACGTTCAAAAGAATCATCCAGAAACTCAAATATTAGGGCAGAAAGAGGCAGGTGTACAGACAAGAAGAACCATTTCAGAAGCTTCAAGCTATCTAGCATTGCTCTCCTCCACTGAACCACAGAATGTAAGAGAGGCATGCAAAGATGAATGTTGGGTCAAGGCCATGGAGGAAGAACTTGAGCAGATTGTAAATAATAACACTTGGGATTTGGTTCCTAGACCAAAAGATAAGAATGTCATAGGAAGAAAATGGATATTCAAAAACAAGCTGAATGAAAATGGAGATGTTATTAGAAACAAGGCTAGACTTGTTTGTAAAGGGTTAAGCTCAACAAGAAGGCATAGACTTTCAAGAAACTTTTGCACCAGTTGCTAGACTTGAGGCCATAAGAATGTTCCTTGCTCTTTCTAGCTTTCAGAAGTTCAAAGTATTTCAAATGGACGTGAAATATGCCTTTTTGAAGGGAGACTTGGATGAAGAAGTGTATATTGAGCAACCAGATGGGTTTATCCTTGGAAATGATCCAAAACTTGTATGTAGACTCAAAAAGGCTCTTTATGGACTTAAACAAGCTCCAAGGGCTTGGTATTATCATTTGGATAAGTATCGCCATCAAAAAGGTTTTACAAAAGGATCAACAGATAACAATCTATATATAGAAATTAATAATGATAAGTTGCTAATAATTGTTGTGTATGTTGATGATATCATCTTTGGTAGAAATTAAGAAGACATGAGTCAAAACTTTGCCTTGGTGATGCAAAAAGAATTTGAAATGTCCCTGCTTGGTGAGCTCACATATTTTCTTGGTTTACAAGTCCAACAAAACCAAGACGGTATTTTTTTATCACAAACCAAGTATCTCAAACAGATCTTGAAGAAATATGGGATGGAGGATTCGAAGCCAGTATGTACCCCTATGGTAACAGGATGCAGCCTCAGCGCAAATGATGAATCTGCATCAGTACATCGACCAACCTATAGATCCATGATTGGTAGTCTACTCTATCTAACAGGTACCCGACTAGACATTATGCATGCAGTGGGAATAGTTGGAAGGTTTCAGGCAAATCCAAAGGAAACTCATCTTCAGGCAGTTAAGAGAATTTTCAAGTATCTTCAAGGAACTCAAAACTATGGCTTATGGTATCCTAGAGGTATAGATCTTACAGTTCATGCATATACAAATGTGGATTGGGCAGGAAGCGTGGATGACAGAAAAAACACTAGTGGTGGTGCATTCTTCAAGGGTCCTAGATTAGTATCTTGGTTCAACAAGAAACAAAGTTCTATTGCATTATCTACAATTGAAGTAGAATATGTAGCTACTGCATCTTGCTGCACACAACTCCTTTGGATGATGTAAACATTTCAAGACCTTCAAATCACTTGTACTCCACCTATTTCCATTTTTTGTGATAATACAAGTGCAATTAGTATTTCAAAAAGTCTTGTCATGCATTCAAAGACTAAGCACATACCGACCAAGTATCATTTTCTATGGGAACAAGTGCTTGAACAAAAGGTCAATTGGAGTATGTTCCCTCTAAGGAACAAGTTGCTGATATACTCACCATTGCCCAGGGAGACATTCGAATACCTCAGATAGAAGCTGGGGGTAGTTGATGCATCATCTTGCTGTTGAATCTTGTCTGTTTAAGAGATTAATGGTTGTACACGAGTTTCATGTGGGTAATCCACGTACATACACTGGTTTGTGTGGTTACAGTAACGTATATGTTGGTTTGAAGAAAAAGTAGTGGGGCCAGACTCATAATGAAAAGAGTCTGATATGGGTCTGACAGAGACCATTTGGCACAGGTTTAAGGGGAGCATATATTCTTCTAATAATGCATTGTTGGCATTATCTTAGAAGATCTCGGTTCAATTTCACAGTTGTTTTGATTTCAGGTGGAACAAGTGCAGAGGGAGAACATGGGTGCTGGTCAGAATAATGATTGACAAATGCTGCTAATGTTAGTTATTGATAACTATCATAGTCTTTCTGTAGATATTTTGTCTCTATGTCTTATATTACTTTTATCAAGGTCATGTAATGACCTATCTTGGTTTCCCCACTATGCCTAGGATGGATGATGTAATGTTCTTGTTTTATCATGTATCCCCACTTGGTTGGGTGGATGAGTCAATATTGGTATATTCCCACTTGGTTAAGAGATGGATGTATGTATGAGTCTTTGGTCATAGGAAGGTCATTTATGATGTATAAAGTCATGTTTCTTTTGTAGAACATCTTCTTGCAGACCTTGCCTACAAGTCAGGAGGAGCTTGGATAGCACAGCATAGCAGATATTTCAACATGTACTGAGGGGGAGCATAACCCTTTTCCCTTGATGTCAAAGGGGGAGAATGACTTTGAGTGACTTGGGGTTGCCATCAAGTCCAAACGGTGAGATTGTTGGCATTATGGCACAGGTTTGGCTCTATGATATAAGTGTTGTCCTTGATGGCAACTCACTCAAATGGCAGATCACTATTCAGGCTCTCAGAATGAAAGAAAATGAGGTATACACAGGTAAATCTTAACAGAGTTGCGTATATATGCGATATTACCGATCAAAAGGCGTATATACGCATGCATGCACTTTCATGCAAAGAAAAGTGTGTACATGTGGGAAAGCTTATGATTGGTCCATGGTATTTAGTCCGACATATTTGAACCTATGGTTTTGGTCCTTGGTATTGCATCCAAAGTGTGAACCTAGGTATTGGGTCCCTAGTATTGGTTCTCAATGGTTTTGAACCATGGTTTGAGTAAGGCCTAAGACTATAAAAAGGGAAGGAGATCATTTGGCAAGGGTATTGACTTAAGTATTTAATATCTTATAAAGAGAAAGATCTGAAATACTGGTGATTGGTTTATGGTGCATAGCTGAATCTGAATCAAGGAGGAACCTAAGCACAAGAAGATGGATAAGTTCTATTTATGGGTAAAAAAAACTCAAGTCTTGAATAGTAGCGTCATTGTGTGATTTTGATCTATTATATTTGGCACATGATTAGATCTATAAATATGATAATCTGGGTATAACTGATGTCTAATTAAGTAAAAGGGTAAATTATATTTTATAGATCTATACACAGGTTTGGCACAGTAGAGGCACATATACACGCAGGTTCAGCAAGTGAAGACAACATATAAGCTTGTTGGCCCTGATACAGTTGTGTATGTATGCAGGTTTATATGTAGTGAAGTAGCGTACGTCTCTTGAAATATGTTTTAGCTACTTCTGGTTATTGCTGCAGTGTTCTGGATTAAGAATTGGTGCCTAGTTACTGGTACTGTTTTCTGGTTACAACATTTTGAGAAGTTATTGGTTGATTCAGTATTTGTACAAAGGAGATTGGTTGATGCATATATACTTGATGTTTGATTGACATTCATGGATCCAGTCTGAAAATTAATGAAATGTGGTCCCTGGAAGAAAAGAGAAGGTTGTAGCCTTCTGTAGGTCAGCACCTACGTACTAGTACCTCAGGTAGTACAAGAGCTAAGGGGGTTGTAGCTCCCTTCTAGGAGAAGCTGGAGAACGAGAGAAGGTTGTAGCCTTCTGCAAGTTGAAGCCTGTGTGCTGGTATAAGACTACACCAGTACAAAACCATTGTAAAAGGAAGTTTCTAATTGAAAGAAGATAGAGACATATTGCAGCAGGTGGTTTTCACCCACATTGGGTTTCCACGTTATATCTTGTGTTCTTTTGTGTGACTATCTGCTCTATTTTTCTATTCCTGGTTACTGTTATATGGTTCTAACAAACATATTAATGATCAACATCTGAAGAATAAATTAAATTATAAGTTTGCAAGTTATACACGAGTTTCATTAACCAAAGATGTGTATACATGCTATTTGCACTAACTGAAGTAGCATATACAAATCTGTGTATGAATTGAAAAAGAATTTGACTTAATAATACTGATTCACCCCCCCTCTCAGTATTATTTCCAACACCTCATGCAAATCGGATGAAAATTGACATGGAAAATCCTAGAGAATTTCAGATGAATTGGAAAAGGTCAGAAATGGTTGATTAATTCCTCCAAAGGGTTTGAATGCATTTAGTGCACAATTAGTGATCTTATTGGCTTGATTTTTTCAATTTTGTGCACTCATGATCCTAGTGCCAAGATTAATTTCACCCAACACATTTTATATATATCATTTTGGAGTTGAACATTCATTAATTTAGTATGTGAGTGTGTAAGAGAAGATTACATAGTTGACAAATTATTTAAATTTTATTTAGAACTTAGATGTGTTAGTGTGTGAGGGTAATGGCAATGTTGTAGCAAAATTCTGAAGTAGTGCATCAAATTCAGATCCGACTTATGTTTATTGTAGTAGGTCTTTTTAGGATTGGAGTCAATATTATGTTGTTGGATAGTCAGTTTTGATGCATGAATATGAGCCTATATTTTTCTTGTATTGAGAGCACATTGTTGGTCATATTTTTGTTTATGATTTAGAGTCTTGTTGTTGAGAGCATGATTGTGGAGTTGAATTCTTGTTGAGCAGAGCATCTTGGATCCATTCTGAAAATTTATGAAATGAGGTATGCATAGTGTAGAGGAGCAATGACTTCATGAGAGAGGGGTAGTTATATAGAAGCTTCAACAAAAGAAATGGTTTCTCCATCCAAACGGAGTTGGGCGAGGATCGATTGATCTTGGTGGCCTTCAGTAGATGGTAGTCCATAGATCCATGTGAGAACATATATTTTTGAGCTTATCAGTAGTATCAAATATTATGGCTTATTGGTGTTGGCCTATTGTATATGAGGTTGAGTCTCCTAGCTAATTGAAGTTAGCTAACTATGTAAAGACAAATTGCTTTACTAATAGAGATTTAGAGAAAAAAAGTAGTAGTGGGCATTGTTTTTTTCTCAGTGAAGGGTTTTCCACCAGATATTGTTTGTCTCATATGTTGATGCTTTCTTGTGTTCATATTCATGGTTATGTTTCTCATATGGATTATCTGTTGCTGATGATTTATGCATAGATCATCAATTTTTTTATGAGTTGCTGCTAATTGGTGTGTGTGATTCAGTAAGATAAACAAAAGGAAAAAATTGGTAATAAGACACGTTATTGATTCACACCCACTCCCCCGTCGCAGTAGTGCTCAAAGGTTTCCAACAGATCAACCAAATATGAATGTCAGGCAAGCTAGATTTTTGGCTACGATTAGTGACTTTGACTTTGAGATCAAGTACATCAAGGGTAAAGAGAACAAGGTTGTATCAAAAGATATTGACAGCTATGAATAAGTTCTCCTACTAGCCTAATTTGAAGAAATAGGTGGTAGAGTTTGTCGCAAGATGTTTAGATTGTGAACTGGTAAAATCAGAGTGTAAGCATCTAGGTGGATTACTACAATTGATTTTGATTCCAAAGTGGAAATGGGAGGTCATTCCATGGAATTTATTACAGTTTTGTTGAGGACACCTAGAAAATGGATTCTATTATGGTTTTGGTTCACAGGTTAACAAAGGTAGCACACTTCAATCTAGTAAAGTCTACGAATTTAGCTAGTGAAGTAGTACATGTCTTCATCAGAGATATAGTGAGGTTTCATGGCATTCCAAAGAATATTGTGTCAAACAGGGATCCCAAGTTCACTTCTAGGTTTTGGTAAGAGTTATTTGTAGGTTTGGGGATATATTAGGCCTTCCATACAACTTATCATCTACAGATAGATGGACAAACCAAGAGGGTCAACAGGATTTTGGAGGACATGTTGAGGATGTATATCGTGCATGAACAATGAAAGTGGGAAGAGTTTCTTCCACTGGTGGCTTTTGCATATAAAAATGTGTATCATGAATATTTGAAGATGAGTCTGTTTGAGGCGCTTTATGTGTAGAGTTATAATTCTCTCATTTGTTGGATTGATCTATTAAATCAGGTAGTGATTAGACTGAACATGTTGGCAGAGATGGAACAGGAAATGCAAGTTATCAAGAACAATCTAAAGGTAGCATAAGACAAGAAAAAGAGTTATTCATATCAATAAACGATGTCTAAGGAGTTTCAAGTTGGGGAACATGTGTACTTGCTTATCAAGACCAAGAAAAGAACCTTGAGTATTGGATCATGTGCCAAGTTGGCACCTCGGTATTGTGGACCTTTCAGGATTCTTGAGAGGATTGGACCAGTAGCCTACCAACCTGCTTTCCTCTGACAGTGAAAGTCTATGATGTTTTCCATTTTTCATTACTTAAATGATATGTGAAAGATGTTGATCATGTTATTGATTGGTTTGTATTATAGGTGGAGCTAGAAGGAGAATTATGGCTGGAACCTTAGTGAATTTTGCAGCAAAATATGCTCATGCTCTAGAATCAAGAAATCAAGCAAGTTAAAGTGTAGTGGAAGCACTTTGGGCCTGATGAAGCTACATGGGAGATCCTGATTAGATGTGGGCTATGTATCCTTTTCTATTCGTTGGTTGAGCGAATGTCATTTGGTATATGTTTGATGTTGTGTTTAGTTATGTCTATATATGCATATGTATGTAAATAATGCATTGAGATACATTATAAAGATCCAATAGGAAGTATGGTGTTTATGATGTGTTGGTTATATTTTAGCAGATGGATATGATGTAAATGTTGTATCAATATGTGTTATAAATATCCATAGGCAACATGTTTTTTCTAGTTTATAAGTGTCATTGAAATCTGACCATATCTTGTAATGCATTGGATGGAATTACCACTCATCAAACTATCAAGATAAAAGGACATATCAAGAAGAGAAAGGTAATGGTGTTGATTTATTTGATCAGTAACCATAATTTTATTCATTATAAGATATCTAAGGAATTGAGTTGCTTCCTATATCCAACACCAGAGTGTTAAGTGATGGTTGCAAGTGGAGGAACCCTAAATTTCTCTAGAAAGTGCCATAATATCAAGCTATCCAAGGGAGAATATGTATTGAATAACTCAATTCTTTCCATTCCAATGGGTGGTTATGATGTTGTACTATGCGTCTAAGGGCTACAATCCTTAGGTACAATAGCTCTAAATTTGGAAGAATTTTTCGTGAAATTTTGTTCGGAAGAAAAGGAAGTTGAATTAACGGGTATCGCAGGGAAACTGGGCAAGATAATCATCTCTAACTGAATGAACAATCTTTTAAAGAAATAACAACGAGGCATAATCGCACAATTATGTTCGCTAGAGGTTCCCACATCGAAATAATTTATTTCTCCAAATCTCCAAAAAGTCTTGGACAATCATTCCAAGGTATTTGAGAATCCCAAAGGCCTCCCACCTATTCGTGATCATGATCATGCTATTCATTTGATTCCAGGAAGTGTTCCTTTAAAAATCAAGCCTTATAGATATCCCTATGCCCAAAAGAGTGAAATTGAACATATGGTTGCAGAAATACTAAAGGCTGGTATAATTCAACCTAGTCAAAGTTCCTTATCTACTCTAGTAGTATTGGTTCATAAGAAGGATGGATCATGGCACATGTGTCTTGATTATAGGGAGATCAACAAGATCACTATTAAAGATAAATTTCCCATTCGTGTCATTGATGAATTATTGGATGAATTGCATGGATCAATTTACTTCACCAAGTTGGATCTTTGATCAGGATATCATCAAATCAGAATGAAGACTAAAAACATCTCGAAAACAACATTTAGAACTCAAGAGGGTCATTATGAATTTTTGGTCATGCCTTTTGGCCTTACCAATGCACCTTATACATTTCAAGGTTTAATGAATTCCATTTTCAAAACCTTCCTTCAAAAATTTGTGTTGGTATTTTTTGATGATATACTAATCTACAACAAGTCTTAGAAGGATCATATTCAACATCTTGAGAGGGTTCTATAACTATTGAAGGAGATCAAATTATATGCAAAAAGCTCCAAATGTTTCTCTGGAGTACAAGAGGTGGAATATCTGGGTCATATTGTATCTCATGAATGTGTTAAGGTAGACCCTTGCAAAATTAAAGACATTAAGGAATGGAAAATCCCCACATCCATAAAGAATTTGCGAGGATTTCTCAGGTTAATAGGGTATTATCGCAAGTTTGTTAAGAATAATGGAAGAATAGTGACACCTCTAACAACATTATTGAAGAAAGATGCATTTTCATGGATTTCAGAAGCAACAAAATCCTTTGAACTTTTTAAACAGGCAATGTGCCAAGCACTGATCTTAGCTACGTCGGACTTCACAAAAACCATTATTGTGGAATTTGATGCCTCAAGAAATGGAATTGGTGTTGTTTTAATGCAATAAGAAAGACCCATTGCTTTTGAAAGCCGTCCAATCAAAGGAAAGTATTTACACAAAGCTATTTATGAGAAGGGAATGTTGGAGATACTACATGCACTTAATCAATGGAAACCCTACCTAATGGGAATACGCTTGAAGATAAAAATGGATCTTGATAGTTTTAAATACTTTTTAGAACAAAAATTATCTTCAGAAGAGTAGAAAAAATGGGTCACAAATATGTTGTGTTGTGACTTTGAAATCATCCACAAAAAAGGGAAGCAAAATGTGGTGGCAGATGCACTCTCAAGAAAGGAAGAGGATGTGGAAGCATTTCTTTACTCCATTTCTATTATCCAACTAGTTTGGATAAATGAAGCAAGGGATGAATGGAAGAATGACGAAGAAGTGTGAGCACTCATTCAAAAGTTACAACAAGATCCCAGTACATCTGATACATTTAGCTAGAAAAATGATTCGTTATCGTAGAAAGATCGCTTATACCTAAGTAAGAATTCCCAACTCAAACAAAATATTCTTATGGAATTGCACACTTCTCCCTTAAGAGGGCACTCATGATTTTTAAAAACTTACCACAGGGTTAAGAAGGATTTTTTTTGGGATGGCCTTAAATCAGATATTCAAAAGTTTGTGGTGGAATGTTTAGTTTTCCAACAAAATAAAGGTGAAACAATTAAGACCCCTGGTCTATTACAACCTTTACCCATTCCAAGGAAATGTTGGGAGGAGGTTTCAATGGATTTTATCATGGGTTTACCCAATTGCGAAGGAAAGAGTGTCATCATGGTGGTAGTTGATAGACTTACCAAGTATGCACACTTTTGTGCATTATCACATCCATTTAAATCCAATATAGTCTCTACCACATCTATGGAAATAATTCAAGGGCTACACGGAAACCAAAAGATTATTGTAAGTGACAGAGATCACATTTTCACTGGCAATTTTTGGACAGAATTGTTTTCTTGTCTCGATACTCAGTTAACTCATCGCTCATCTTATCATCCTTATATGATGGGAAAACTAAGATAGTAAATAAATGTTTGGAAGGATATATTTGTTGCTTTGTCTTTGATAAACAAACATAATGGGTCGAATGGTTGCCTCTCGCTGAATGGTGGTATAACACTTCCTTCCATACTACAACAAAAATGACTCCATTTATGGCACTTTTTGGATATCATCCACCATCCATCACATCATATTTAAGAGAAAATTCTAAGTTTCAAGCAGTGGAATATCACATCGAGCATCAACAACAAGTTATCCAACTCTTAAAGGATAACCTCACTTTTCCATAGAATAGAATGAAACAACATCCAAATCAACATCACAACAAAAGAAGTTCTGATGTAGGTGATTAGGTATTCCTACGACTACAACCATATAAAAAAATGTCCCTCAAGAAATCTAAGAAGGATAATAAATTATCACCAAATTATTATGGTCCATACAAGGTGTTGCAAAAGATTGGTACTATGGCATACAAATTGGAGCTTCTTGCAGCTTCCCGAGTGCAACCAGTTTTCCATGTTTCATGTTTAAAGAAGGCTATAGGTGACAAGCTCCCATTTCAAACAATATTTCCAAAACTTGATGAGGAAGCAAAAATCATATTGGAACTTGAAGTAGTCACAGAAACAAGAACTCAACAACTATGAAATTAATCAATTTCAGAGTATCTCGTCATGTGGAAGAACTTACCCGCTGAAGATTCCACATGGGAGGATGATAATTTTATATAGAAGCATCCAGAACTACTCAATCATTGAGGAAAACACTTTTTTGAAGGAGAGGGGCATGTTAGGTCCCTATAATATTAGCAATTCCCCTATTACTATTTTCATTGTAGCCCTTATTTTTATTATTGTGCCCCTATTGTCCCCATAATGTTATTAGTGTGCCCCATAGAAACCCACTATTGTTATTGTTGTGCCCTTATATTATTATTGTTATGTCGGCTTTGATTATATTGTGACCCCTTAGACTCCTATATATAGAAATGAGGTTTATTCATTTGTATCATGAAATAATTGTTCATTTGTGTAATGTAAAGAAGGTTTCCCCCTCGACGAGGCTGATTTTGAACTTGTTTTCTATCTTTTTGTGAGACGGTTTCATAACATAATTTAGTATCGTTCTTAGCTTGCTTGAGGGCCATTCTTTTATGGTTGTATCTTTAAAAATACCTAGTCACCTACATCAAAAATTTCTTCACTGTGATGTTAATCAAACTAGCTTTTCATTTGATTTTGCAACAGAGTGAGGTTATCCTTTAAGAGTTGGAGAGCTTGTTGTTGATGCTCAATGTGATCTTCCACTACTTGAAACTTGGAATCTTCTCTTAAAGATGATGTTATGGAAGGTGGATGATATCCATAAAGTGCCATGAATGGGGTCATTTTTGTTATAGTATGGAAGGTAGTGTTATACCACCATTCAACGAGAGCTAACCACTTGAAGCATTATTTTTGTTTACCAGATGGAAGCAACAAATATATCCTTCCAAAAATTTGTTCACTATTCCAATTTTCCCATCAAATTGAGGATGATAATATGAGATATGAGCTAATTGAGTCCCAAGACAAGAAAATAATTCCATCCAAAAATTTCCAGTGAAAATGGGATCTTTGTCACTTACAATAATATTTGGGTTTCCATGTAGCTTTTGAACTGTTTCCATTAATGTAATAGCAACTTAATAGATTTAAAAGGATGAGATAATGCACAAAATTGTGCATACTTGGTTAGTTTATCAACTACCACCATGATGACACTCTTTCATTTAGACTTGGGTAAACCTACGATAAAATCAATTGAGATCTCCTCCCAACGTTGACTTAGAATGGCTAAAGGTTGTAACATATTCGGTGTCTTAATTGTCTCAGCTTTATTTTGTTGGAAAACCAAACATTCCACCACAAACTTCTGAATATCAAATTTAAAGCCATCCCAAACAAATTCCTTCTTGACCCTGTGGTATGTTTTTAAAAATATTAAGTGCCATCCTAAGGTGGAGGTGTGCAATTCCAAAATAATATTTTGTTTGAGTTGGGAATTCTTATAAAGATATAAGCAATCTTTGTACGATAATGAATCATTTTTCCATATAAATGTATCAAATGAATTGGGATCTTGTTGCAACTTTTGAATGAGTGTCCACACCTATTCGACATTCTTCCATTCATCCCTTGCCTCATTTATCCAATCAGGTTGGATAATATAAATGGCACAAAGCAATGTTTCCACTTACTCATCCTTTCTTGAGAGTGCATCTCAAGAAAAATTTTAAGGATGGAAAATTATCTTGAAGTTTAAAAACATTGGCGAATCTCACTGGTCCCTCATGTGCAAACTATAAAATGTTTATTTATATATTTGTAAAATTATTCAAATTTATAATGTTTTTATATATAGTCTCTATATAATGTTGGCGATTTTTAAGGTAAAATAATTTTACATTGTCAAATTTTGGCGAATTATTTTTAGAATAGATCGAACTTTGTGAACCTTTTTTTGGAAAAATAATTGAAAATTAGTCCATCTGCGAATATTAGACCCTAAAATTTTCCATGGTGCATCTACAACAAAAAATTTCTTCCCTTTTATGTAGATATTTTAGAGTCATAACCCAACATATTTGTGACCCATTTTTGCTGCTCTCCTAAATATAATCTTTGTTCCAAAAAGTATTTAAGACTATCATGATATTTTTTACCTTGAGGTGTCTTCCCATTAGCTAAGGTCTCCATTTCTTTAGTGCATGTAGTATTTCTAACATTTACTTATCATAAATAGGCTTGTGTAAATAATTTCCCTTGATTGGACAACTTTCAAAAGCAATGGGTCTTCCTTCTTACATTAAAACAACACCAATTCCATTTCCTAAGGCATCACATTCCACAATAAAGGTTTTTGTGAAGTCTAGTGTAGCTAAGACTGGTGCTTGGTGCATTGCCTCTTTAAGATGTTCAAAGGCTTTAGTTGCTTCTAGAGTACAAGAAGATGCATCTTTCTTCAGTAATGTTGTTAGAGGAATTGCTATTCTCCCATAATTTTTAACAAACTTGCGATAATACCATTTCAACCCAAGCAATCCTAAAAGATGCTTTAGGGTTGTTGGGATTTTCCATTCCTTAATGGCTTTAATTTTGTTAGGGTCTACCTTAACACCCTCAGTTGATACAGTATGACTGATCAGGGGCTCATGTCCCGAGTGTTGAAAAATGCTCAAAATTGAAAGTGCTCAAAATTGGATTGAACCCACGACTTATATGTAGCAGATCCCAAAATTTACCAACGCGCTACGCCCTCCAAGTCTAAAAAACAATGGGAATATTTATATTTAAAGTTCAAAAATACAGGGCGGGAAATTTGGGCGGCCAGCTCCTAAAGGGCAGCCCTCCGCCACCATATGACCACGCGCCCAGAACCAAGGCCCAGCATATAACCAGGCACAAAATCCAATGCGAACCGCCAAGCAACTGCAACGTGGTCACATGCATAAATTGAGCTGGCGGTTAAGGCAGAGATGGCGGAACTTTTGGTGGTGGCGCCAAATTTGGCGGGCGTCTAGATTTGGCGGAGCTCCACTAAAGTTAGTTGGAGTCCTTTTAGGGGAAACTGGCAGTTTCCATTAAATGGCCATAACGTTGGCTAGGAAAGTTGGTTTTGGACGATTTTGTTTTTGATTTTTGGTATTTTGGACGTGCTGAAGCCATTGGCATAGGTAGTTTTGCCATCAGAGGTCATTTACATAGGTTTTGGAGCCGTGAAAGTTCTAGGAGCCACCAGGGCCCAGTATTGAGAGAACTGTTTCAGGTTGCAGGTATCCATTGGAGTGAACCAGCAGTCAATCCTGAAGGATTCATTGTTTGAATCGATTTTACATCCATTTCCACCTGTAAAGACTTCTATCAGCTGTAATTCAATTTTTAGCATTTAATCAAAACGAGGGCTGACCCATTTGGGAGCCTTGGACCCAGCAGACGTAGCCCAGGAGGGGTGAACTGCTTCATCAACTTCTTTTTCATATGTGGTTGATTTATTTTGTAGAACAAATTCATTTTGATGTGTTAAACAGACAAAGGAAATATTTCTGCTATGCTTGAATGGTTCATGAACAGCTGAAAACTTCATTGGTTTCTTTACTGCAAGACATGGGAATGTTTTAAACATGTTTAATACTAAATTGAATACCTTGCAAACCTTTTTCAAGTAGTTTCAAATTCAGATCAAGTTGGTATCAGAGCTATGTTGTTGTTTCTATGTATCAAAAGCAGTTAAATAAACTATAGACAGAGCCTGAAACGAGCCAGGAAGCCTTCGAAATGCTCTTGTTATACAATTGCAAAGTAGATAAATGCTCTTTCAGTCAATCTCTGGTGTAGTTGTCTTTTGATTGTTTTTGTGCAAAGATCATCTAACTGTCTTGCAAGTATTGATGCTTACCAGGTTGAAACTTAAAAGAGGGGAAGGACAGTTGACTAGAGAACGGGAGAATCCTCAATCAAGGAGGAAGGCCAAAGAGCCATCACCTTTGTTAGCGCTTGGAATTTATCTAGGCTGAGATAGACAAACTCTCAAGGCTACATCAAACCATTTCACCTCGTAGCTAGCCCTACGAGGTATGAGAAGGCTCTCTCGGGTCAAAACTCGATGGATTTTGTCAATAGGATGAGTTGACCAATTAGGAACAAGAATTTTAGGCTAGTAAACTGATATGGGGATTGGTTTAGAGTTTTTGGATTTTTTGGTGGCAATTGGAGGGAGTGCAATTCAGGGTGCGGGGATTGAGCTCCAGTTTTTGCAGGTGGGTCTTTGGGGCAAGGTAGGAGTTTGTACTGATGCCTTTAGCTGAGATGGATGATCAAAGAGGAAAGAAGAGAGGCTAAAGAGGGCAAACAATGGGTTTGAATCCTCTCTAGACAGTGGAAAACATAAATATTAAACAAATTGAAAGCTGAGCATGGCATGCATGAATTCAAACTTTATCACTTCTTTTGTTTAATTAGCAGCAATAGAGTAAGAGATGGAACACATAAACACACTTACAATGACAAGTAGGAAACACACCATCAGCACAATAATCC
>APFE031721789.1:454244-495683 GCA_000404065.3 Pinus taeda
TTCGGGTTGGTCTCAAAGGCAGCAAACCGAACAAGGCAAAGTGGATGGAGGTGGACAGAGTGAGGGCACTGTACCCTCGCCTCTTTAACAGGTAGTTGAAGGCTTTTGGGGTCCAAAAGCTTCCCAATGGGGAGGTGTGATCAGGGGCTCATGTCCCAAGTGTTGAAAAATGCTCAAAATTGGATTGAACCCACGACTTGTATGTAGCAAATCCCAAAATTTACCAACGCGCTACGGCCTCCAAGTCTAAAAAACAATGGGAATATTTATATTTAAAGTTCAAAAATACAGGGCGGGAAATTTGGGCGGCCAGCTCCTAAAGGCCAGCCCTCTGCTACCATATGACCACGCGCCCAGAACCAAGGCCCAGCATATAACCAGGCACGACATCCGATGCTAACCGCCAAGCAACTGCAACGTGGTCACATGCATAAATTGAGCCAGCGGTTAAGGCGGAGATGGTGGAACTTTTGGCGGTGGCGCCAAATTTGGCGATCGTCTAGATTTGGCGGAGCTCCACTAAAGTTAGCTGGAGTCCTTTTAGGGGAAACTGGCAATTTCCATTAAATGGCCATAACTTTGGCTAGGAAAGTCGGTTTTGGACGAATTGTTTTTTTATTTTGGTTATTTTTGACTTGCTGAAGCCATTGGCACAGGTCTTTTTGCCATCAGAGGTCATTTACACAGGTTTTGGAGCCGTGAAAGTTCTAGGAGCCACTAGGGCCCAGTATTGAGAGAACTGTTTCAGGTTGCAGGTATCCATTAGAGGTGAACCAGCAGTCAATCCGGAAGGATTCATGTGTTCTGAATCTGATTTTACAGTCCATTTCACCTGTAGAGACTTCTATTCAGCTGTAATTTCATTTTTAGCATTTAATCAAAACGAGGACTCACCCATTTGGGAGCCTTGGACCCAGCAGACGTAGCCCAGGAGGGGTGAACTACTTCATCAACTTCTTTTTCATATGTGGTTGATTTATTTTGTAGAACAAATTCATTTTAATGTGTTAAACAGTCAAAGGAAATATTTCTGCTATGCTTGAATGGTTCATGAACAGCTGAAAACTTCATTGGTTTCTTTACTGCAAGACATAGGAATGTTTTAAACATGTTTAATACTGAATTGGATACCTTGCAAACCTTTTTCAAGTAGTTTCAAATTCATATCAATGACCCAAATATTCTACCTCTTGTACTCGAAAGAAGCATTTGGAGGTTTTTTCATATAGTTGTTTCTCCTCCAATAGTTTGAGCACCCTGTCAACATGTTGAACATGATCCTTCCAAGACTTGTTGTAGATTAGTATATCATCAAAATATACTAACACAAATTTTCTAAGGGTTTGAAAATGGAATTCATCAAACCTAGAAATGCGGAAGGTGCATTAGTAAGCCCAAAAGGCATGACCAAAACTTCAAAATGAACTTCATGAGTTCTGAATGTTGTTTTCAGAATATATTCAATTTTCATTCTAATTTGATGATATCTTGAACAAAGATTCAACTTGGTGAAGTAAGTTTCTCCATTTAATTCATCCAAAAATTAATCAATGACAAGGATGGTAAATTTATCTTTAAGATTGATGTTATCACCAAAAAATTGATCATCTAACCTAATTTACTAGACGGATCAAAGTACACCATGTAAAGCCAATTTTACCATAGTAAAATTGCTTTCACTGTGAGAAATTACCTAATAAAACACCTTTAAAAAGTAATTTGTAGTTAAACCCATGAAGAATAATTAAATAAATCATTATTTATTTGATTTTCTTTTAGGAATAATTAATTTAACCATTGTTTTATTATTATTCCTTGTCAAATTTGACCCAATCATGAAAAATAAATAGATAAATCATTATTTTTCTTATTTTTCTCTAAGAATAATTAATTGATCACTAATTAATTATTATTCTTTGTTAAATTTGACTAAATCCCTTGGGAATAATTAAATAAATCCTTATTTGTTTGTTATTACTTAACTAATTCATTGAGATAATAAATAAATCATTTATTTATTTATTATTTCTAAATAAAATTTTAAATACTTTTTCCCTCCTAAACAAATATAATACAATATTCCAAGTGGTAATTCCAAGAATGGGGTCCATAATATTTTATTATTGCTCATTATTCGAGGATAACACAATATTTAGTTATAAATAGGAGGGTTTTCCACTCATTATTCACTTTTTATTATTTTCATTGTTGTACTCATTATTGTAACTCTGACTATTTTCGTTGCCACACACCATATTTTTGTTGGGTTTATGCATTATAGAGGAGAGAGACTATACAAAAGCTGAAAGCATTTGAGTATTTCCAAGAAACCATCCCTTAGAGTGGGGCTCATAACATATATTTATTCCCTTCACGGGTGTTATAATAAAATCATTCTTTACAAATTTGGTTTCCATTGGATGTTTTGGGGTTATTACTCTTCATTTTACTGTTTAACTATGATTGCAGCATAGATCGGGATTTTGGTAGGTTTTATTTCTATCAATAGCTGCAGATCTACAATGTTTAGTATTCATTTCTATTATTGAGATCATTTGTCATCCACGATCTTAAGTGGGTCATTTTCATACATCATTGAGAAGAAAACACTACAACAAGTGAGATTGTTGAGCTCCCTATAATTTGGACACATATTCCATGATCCATCCTTCTTGTGCACCAATACTACTAGAGCAGAGAAAGAACTTTGACTAGTTTGAATTACACCGACCTCTAGCATCTCTACAACCATACATTCAATTTCACTCTTTTGGGAATAGGGGAATCTGTAAGGCCTAATGTTTCAAGGAAAACTTCCTGGAATCAAGTGAATAGCATGATCATAATCCCCAATAGGTGGCATGCCTTTGGGAGTCTCAAATTCCTTGGAATGATTGTCCAAGCCTTTTTGGAGATCTGGAGAAATAGATGATTTTGATGTTTGAACCTCTAATGAGCATAATTGTGAAATTATGCCCCATTTTTCTTTATTCAAACGATTTGTCATGCCATTAGATCTTATTACATTCCCTTTTTTCCCTACAATACCCCTTAATTCGATTTCCTTTCCTTCCCAAAAAAGTTTCAAGAAAAGTTCTTGAAAATCAAAATCTATCATCCCCAAATATTGTAACCATTAAAATCCTAGTACAACATCAACAACACCCAATGGAATGGAAATAATTGGACTGTTAAAAACATATTCCCCCATTGTTAGCTCGATATTATGGCACTTTCTATAGCAATCTGTAGTTCCTCCAATTGCAACCATCACTTTACACTCTAGTGCTCAATATAGAAAGCAATTTAATTCCTTGGCTATCTTACAATGAATAAAATTATGGGTACTGTCTGAATCAATTGTTTGAAAATGATATATTACAGACCAATGGAACACATAAAATATTATAGAAACACAAATACAAAAAATGCATAAAACAAGAGAGACACAGATATACATGGTTCACCCAATTTGGGCTACATCCTTGGAGAAACAACCAATCCTTCCTTTATATTATCTAGCAAAATGAAGAGATACAACATACAACAAATCTGTTGTAATTTCCTCTTTGCACTCACACATTCTTCTCTCTCTTTCTCACTCAAAATACACATATGCATAGCCACTATACAATTCTCTCATATATAGCGAGGGGTTACCATCTATGGGAAAAAATCCTAAATTAAACATAACATCGACTGCCATATCATCTGCCTAATTAACAACTCAGATTGACTACGAAATTACAATATTTTACAAGGAGGGGGGGTGGAGGGGGCTCATAAAATCGTCGTTTCCCCCCTTGGACTGCCCTCATAATGATCAAATAGGCGGCGTTTTCACCATGTTATGAATTGGGGTCCTACGTAATGATACCTCGGAATAAAGAACATAATCAGGATCCACACCCAACTATCTCCCACCAGGAGATTGATTATAGAAACTCTAGCGTTGCTTCATTTGCTGGACAATTCTTCCACTTTGGACCTGGTTGTTTCTCATCTTCATCATCATACTTGAAGAGCAGTTGAAACTGAGCAAAATCTTAGTTTCTCCTTGGTTACAACTTTTGTTAACTTATTTGAAATATTCTAGCTAGTGTGTATCTTTTCTAGCTTCAACTGTCCATCTTCCAACACTGACCACATGAAATGGTACTTGAGTTGTATATGTTTAGCCTTGGAATGAAATGTTGAGTTCTTTGCAAGATGAATGGCACTCTGGTTTTCACCAAATAACCCCACCCATCTCTTTCTTCTTACCCAATTCATCCATAAACTTTTGTAACCAAATCATTTCTTTACTAGCCTCTATAGCAACAACATACTCTACTTCCATTGTTGAAAGTGCAACAACACTCTGCATTTTTGAAACCCAACTGATAGTTTTTCCACCTAGAGTAAACACATACCTTGTGGTTCTCCTCCTGCTATATCTATCACATGTCATAACTGCATCAACATATCCCTGTCAAGCAATGTTTGAACCACCAAAGAATAATGCTTGATTTGCGGTACCTCTCAAATACCTAAGAATCCACTTCATTGCCATCTAATGCTCTTTTCCTAGATTGTTCATATACCTGCTTATAACTCCCACTGCATGTGAAATACCAGGCCTTGTGAAAACCATTGCATACATTAAACTTCCAACTACTGATGCATGCTTCCTTACATATTTTCTGATGGTGGTCTCCAATTCCATGCATCTACTTGTAAAGCATTTCACCCCTCACTCTTGTTTGGCCTACATGCTTTAGGGGGCATCTGTTACACAACATTTTTTCATTGTCCTTGTACTCCCCATTCCTCAATCCTGGAGGACCTTTACAGTGACCCTCGTGTTTTCCTTCCATGAATAACATGTCCCTACATCCCTCTTAATTTGCAGAACATTTCCCTCTTACATCATTTGCAAGAATATTCCTTCAAACTCAAATTTCAAGATCGGCGCTAGCACTCAGTTTCTTCCCTATGCCGATTTGCAGAGTATAACACTAGGCCTAGCATCGAATGACATTCGTAAGCCATTCATGACCCACGCCGACCATCTTTTGGAATTTTTTTAAAAATGGAGTCGAAGCTTCTAGGTCTAGAAGCTTCGTGGACAGAAGTCTGGTAAATGGTTCAGCAAGATAGAGCTGAGACAGACTATTTGGGCTCCTTTCCCCTATTAAAATGGAATAAACCAAAAGGGATAAGGCCTCTCCCATCATAAGAGGATCCATTTCCCCTCTATCAAACCTATATAAACTCCTCATTTTCCAACCTCAGCTAGCTAATGAAGGGGTTGGAATAATTTTCATATCTTGGTAGCCATATTGAGAACCTTAGCATTCTAGTTTGTGTGTGAAGGGATATTAAGCTTGTACTGTTTGGTTTGGAGCAAAGAGGAAGAGGCCTTGAACTTCCAATGTTTTGAGGGTGAATCATGAGATGCTAATAGTAGTGCTGGAACCCTAACATGTCAAAGGAGACTTGTAATGCTAAGGTGAAGGTTGTATTTTCCTTTTTGTCTTATTAATAAAACAATTGATATTTTTTTTCCTATAGCAATTGCATATGTTAGTTGGTAGCTTAAGACTCCTTAACCTCTTAAGTAGATTTAATATTTTGTATGCTATCATTTGTGTTTTGGATAATTTGGTATCTACGGATAAATACTAATTCCCTAGATAAGTAGCCATATCTAAAACAACAATTTAAAGCACTTTAGCCTTTTCCTATAAGAAATAGATAAGACAAAGAGAATGAGATGACCTACTTGTAGTTGTGCTTTCATATTCTCTCCTTTGTATCGGTCTCGTCGCTCCCTCCCATACTTGACACACTTGAGAAGTACTTGTAAACATCAACAGAAGACAAAGAACCAATCAAAGTAAAAGATCTATTGATTGCAAGTAAATGGAATCAGATACATTCACACATATAAGAATCGTATAACAGGATAATCATATGGAAAAAGGTTCAAATACTTTATTGAATAGAAGGAAGAATTACAACCATGAAGTCTAATTCGAAGTCACTCCTCCATCTTTGATCCCATCCACATCACATCAAAAGCATGACACACTTATAGCATAACAATATTTGTCTCAAAGTGAATTCTCGTAGCAACATTATCTCCTTACAATTCAACATAATCCAACCCTTGATCACTTAGGTGAGTGCTCAATTTATAGGAAGATGGAGGAGGTTATGTCATAAATGTGGGTATTGAATGACCTTACATGCTTAGAATTAGTTCCATGGAGGAAGGGATGAGATGATGGAATGCATCTTAACTCATTCCTCATCCATTTTTGAGATCATAGCAGTTGATAAGTGAGGGAAACTTCTAGAAGACTCCAGGAGGTAAGAACATTCCCCAAACCCTATGTGAATTTCGCTCAATCTCTCCTAACACATTTCAAAGAGGCCTAAGTGCTCTACAGAGCACCCTTGCATGGATTCAACTGCTCTGTAGCACACCCTTACATGAACCTACCTGCACTAGTCCCTTTAGAGATCATTTCAGGATGTCTTCAAGTCATGAAACTATCCAGGAAGGAGGAATTCAAAAGGTTGACTTGTTTAGGGCATGTAGCAACTGAAATTAGTGTTTGATGAGCCCTAAAACAATAATCTGGATGATGGGAGTGATATTCCCAAATGGATATGTAACAGTTTCCCCCTAAAGCATGAAGTTGAAAAACTAAATGTCGAATGAAATTCTTTATGATGTGATGAGGAGGTTTCGAAGTGGAAGGTGAACTGCATCAATTATAATACATATATCATGATATTTTGATTTTTTTCATGTATCGTTGAGGGAAATTATACCCATGCTCAGCATATAAACGTTCATTACATGTACATAGACAGTCGTCTACAGATATAGAGCCATAAACGGATGATCATTAGCATAAGGCTATTGTACATATGATTTAGTACTCCTGAAATCATAGCCTGGATGGATGAAACTAGATCCAGGGTCTTCTATCTCGTTCAATCATTCACTCTAGTACAAGTCTAACCATGTGAATGTGTGATATGAAGTCAAACATGGGAAGACACTATCTGATTACCAGCTAATGATGTAAGTTGTTAATAGATGCATGAGAAATCACCAATAATGATAATGATCCTCAAAGTACTGCAGTAAATTCTGCATGGTGTGAATGGATTTTTGATGTTGAAAACCATACAAAATCTTTCGGTCGAAGGCCAGTGATGTCTATTAGCTCTGCTATATACTTCAGCTTTGGGAGGACCAAACATCAACTTGGTCACTTGTTTATGCTCAGAAAAGACAGATCACAACAATCTTCTCTTCCTTTTCCTTCATGCCCATTATATGCTTACTAATCCTGCTATTTCCATTTTATTCCCTTTACGGTGCTATTTAATCGCTATCGCACATTTTCCTGCTGCCTACTAGCGCCACTTGACTTCCATGCCCTGCTTTCTCCGTTACGCTCTGTGTCTTCTTCACTGCGATATTACGATGCGATCTGATCTCTATCGCATATCACATCTATGTGTGTTTTTGGTTCTGCCCTTTGTCTCCCTCCGCGTTGCGATTTTGCGATGTGATGTAGCATTGCGATGCGATGCGATAAAATTGCTATCGCAAATCGCATCTATCTGTGTCTTAAAGTTTCACTGTGTCTTTTTCCAATTGCGATTTCGCGATGCGATCTGATCGCAAATCGCAAATCGCCCAATCTGACAGTTGTATCAAGGCTTCCCCCTTATGTCTTCTACCGATGCGATATCAGGTGCTGGACCCGATATGACTCACTATTCCTTTGTATAAAATCTCATGTCCACTCGTCTGCCTCCGATAGTACATTTTCCATATTTCATAGCTTTCACCACAAGATAATCTCCACCGTCCATCTTTGCCATCCAACGGTTAATAGCTATAACCGGCCCATTGCCCATTTTCAATGCCATATTTGTATTTTAGCAACCCTGTGCGCCCGAAAAAGGAAGACTTATGTGATCCAATTACTCTCTGCAGTTAATACTTCAGCTACCACATTCAAGAGCAGAATGGCCGAAGGACAAAAAGAACCAGCCTCGAGCAGATCAACACATTTATCAGTTATGGAATTCCACTCAACCTACTCGAGAAGTAGAGCAGAACAGCAGAAGGCCATCTTCATCTATTAAAACAATCAGAATGATTCAAAAAACCCATATCAAGTTATAAATGTGCTTAGTGATCCATTAAGACACCTCCACGCATAGGTTAGTAGAGATATTTTTGTAAACAAGTTCTATATATACCCAGAGACATGATGTAATCAGTTCAATGAGTGTTAGAGGAGAGTTAGTATGTTGTAAGGCTCAACTTCTAGAGACTGTAACTGTTATCTAACCTGCAGCATCTGGTCTTCATTTCCAACTAATACAAGCTTCTTTTGCTGTCATTTGCTCACTTTCCACTTCTTCTTCTTGTCTCAGGTTGTGCCTGTTTTGCAATTGTTGATGTGCTATTAGTTTTAGCAGTAGAGGGGCTGTCATCCCACCTATATGTTAGAATTTAACTGTTTCATTTAAGTTGCTTGTAGGTTTCTATTGTTTTAGTACATAGAGAGTTGTCATCCTATTTTTGTATTAAATATTAGATTTACAAACCTTTCAAACTGGTTGCAGCCAACCATCACAGGGTCTTGTGCATCTGCTGGTGTGGTCAGTCTTATCCATTATCACCTTTTCCTTAAACTGTGAGTAATTGGTGGTTAAAAGCCTTGTAGTTTGGGGGTGTTCACCCATGTATGGGGTCACTCATAGTAAGAGTGGTTATATGGCTTGAGTATGCAGCATTTCTTTCATTCATACAACATTTATCCAACATTTTGTTGAATTTGTAATGTTCCTGAGCATCACTGATATAGAACCTAGGTGAGTTTCTTGGGGTGATAACATTAATTGGCACCGTTTCCGGGGAGAGGAGATTGAAGCTCAACTTCCCTGGGAGACAACACAGCTTCAAGCTTTGATGATAGACAAGGTTGAACATATATTTAGTTGTAATCATCTTTCTAGCGACTCCACTAGAGGAAGGCCAACCTTTGGCGATTCCACATTGAAGTTCTGGCTTAGTTCATGAGGCATACTTGAACAAATCCTCAGAAATCTCTAGCTGAACCATTGCCTGACCCTGAGAGGATTGTCAAAGAAAAAAAAGCATCACAGAAAGGGGCATCAGGATCAAGTAAGCCTAAAAAATCTCAGTCATTTCTGGAAGATAAAGTTGTAGCTGAAGAATTACAGTTCGAACACTTAGAGCCCAACACTGTTAATCAGAACATTCCTTTAGAGATTAGTTTAGCCCCTTGTACAGTTCCTTCCCCTTTGAATCTTAGTCCAAAGAAAGCTTCCCATTTTGTGCATAACACCCCTATATCTCTGCCATCCATTACATTATTTCCTACTGCTCCATTTGTTAGTATTCTTCCACAAATCACAGTCATGGCAGGACAACAAGCACCTACTAGAATTGAGAGAATTGTTGCTGCTAGATACGGACCTTTGGTCTTGTCTGTCCCTTTAAATCCAATGCCTGTGGGATAATATCAGAAATATATGCCTAAATTTACTTGTAAAGAGGGAGTAACAGCAGAAGAACACCTTGAAGCTTTTTACAGTTATGCTGATAATTTAGATGTAAGTGAAAATTATGTGTGGATGAGAGTTTTTGTCTAGAGCCTTGATGGAGAGGCTAGGAAATGGTTTAGAGAATTACCCCAGAGATCAATAACAGATATTGAAGCATTAGATGATGCATTTTTGAAGCAATGGGGAGATAAGAAGGACTTGCTATATTATCATACTGAGTTTGGAAACTTGAAAAGAGAAAAGGGTGAGTCTTTGCCTGACTTTAATAAAAGATTTAATATGATGTATAGTAAAATACTAGCTGAGGTAAAGACTACCCCCATAGCTGCCAAACTCACATATGCCAATGCTTTTGACTTTGATTTTTGCTTGTTGTTGAGGGAAACAAGATGTGCCACTCTTGCTGATATGCAAGTTGTAGCCCTAGAAGTGGAACCAAATATTATGGCAGCAGACAAGCTAAAGAGTCAAACTGACAGAAGAAGGTAGAGAGGCGAGGCTTCTTCTTCCTCAGCCTCAACCTCAGAACCTAAATTAGATAAAATGACCAAGATGATAGAGTCATTGGCTATTGAAATTTCTAAGCTAAAAGTTGAGCAAAATTCAGGGAAAATAAGGCAACAAAACACATTTGCTCCAAGAAATCAGAATCCTTTCAGAAGAGCAAATGAGAAGTTGCAAATAATGCATAGGAGTGAAGAAACAAAAGAAGATCATAAAGTTAAAGCGCCCTTTCAAAACATAGTCATGGAGGGCGAACAATTTGAAGAAGATGAGGATGAAATTCATTGCATGGAAGATAAAGGCAGCGCTGCATTTTTGACATTGGCCGAATATGAAGAATCATTGCTGCAAAATAAAAACAGTCAGGAGTGGGACAGAGGAGCTGTTCTACAAGCTGGTGACCAGCAGAGATATAATCTGAGGTCAAATGCAAAGAATGTCAAAGAAAATGTTGCACGAAGAGCTGATGTCCAAACAGATTCCCAGAATATCAAGCAGAGTAGACCAGCAGCTGATCCAGTCATCCTCAAAGCTCCATCTCAAGAGGTAAGAGGTCTTGATAAGTCACCTTCCCCTTTCAACTTTGAAGCAGAAGTCCAGAAATTAAAAATATATGTGCCTCTGTTAGAACTTGTAAAGAGTGAAGTATTTAGAAAGCCTATCCTTGAGGTCTTTGAGCTAGAAACCAAACCAACCTCTACTCACTCTATCAATTTGCAAGATGACAAACCTACCATTGTGCTCAGTCCCATGATTGAACCTATTGATAATAATTCTCCATATTTTTATGTCTCATTGACCATTCATGACAAAATCATCCACAATTGCCTGCTAGACACAGGGGCCAGCCATAATCTAATGCCTAAAGCTGTCATGGAAGAGTTAGGCCTTGATATACTAGACCCTATCATGATTTATTTTCCTTTGATTCAAAGAAGGTGAAATGTCTTGGATTGATTAAAGATCTGGCTATTACCCTAACTCAGCTGCCCATGAAAATATTGACGATGGACATTGTGGTAGTAGATGTGCCTCCCAAGTTTGGCATGCTATTGTCCAGAGGACGAATTAAAAGTTTAGGCGGGACATTACAAAATGTTCTATATTATTCCACTGTCCCAGTTTTTGGAGGAGAAAGAAAGAGATTATACAAATAAGCACAACTAGCATATATTATTAGTGATGAGAAGAATCCTACAAATCATCCCATTTACGCAGTGGACACTGATTTTGGAGCATGCATTCTCCAAATAGAAGAATCTCGGAAGGCCGAGATGCTGCTCAGGAGACCAATTCTTAAGGCCAATAAACAGCAAGGATGTCAGGTTTGGGAGCTGTTCTTTGATGGAGCCTGTTCCAGGGAGACAGCAGGAGCAGGGGTAGTGCTAGTATCTCCTCAACAGGAAAGCATTCAGCTGTCTTTTAAGCTGGTTTTTCAAGTGACCAACAATATAGCAGAATATGAGGCACTACTGTTGGGCCTTAATGCAACAAAAGATAGAGGAATCAAGAATCTGAAGGTGTTTGGAGATGCTGATCTGATAATCCAACAAGTAAATAAAACATTTCAACCAAAGCACCCAAGGCTAAAAGCATACAGAGATGAGGTATGGAGAATTAAAGATTCTTTTGATTTTTTATGTATTTCATATATTCCTAGAGCCCATAATCAGCTTGCTAATTCCCTTGTTGTTTCTATTAGTCTATTCATCCCTCCATTGCCTCCCAAACTAGTTTACAAAGTACAAATGAAATATAGACCCTCCTTTCCTGATAATGTCCACCATTGGAAGGTTTTTGAAGATGATGATGAGTTGAATAGGTTCCTTCAAGGCATTGATGAGTTCTCCGAAATGCAAATTGACCATGATAATGATGCCTTGATAGAAAATCCCAAGTCCTAGCTTAGAAATAAATTTGGTAAAAATAGCATAGTCCAGCTTCCTAGTAACCATATTCCTAAAGGTCTAATTCCTCTTGAGAGACTGTTTGACCAAAATGATGTGCCTTACAAGGCTGCTCAAAAATAAGATCAATCTGCAGTTTGTAAGCATGATATAGGAAGTGTTGGTCAGCCCAGGTATGTGAATTTGTCCCCTCATTTGTCAGCTGACCAAAGTTCTAAATACTGCAAATTAATGAGGCAATTTGTTGATGTGTTTGCTTGGGAATATAGTGATCTGAAAACATATGACGAGAACATAATTCAGCACAAAATCCCTCTTGAGAAAGATTCAGTTCCTTTTAAACAGAAGCTGAGGCCAATAGACCCACTGCTTCTTCCATTAATCGAAAAAGAAATTAAAAAATTGTTGGCTGCCATGATCATAGTACCTCTCAGGTATTCTAAATGGGTAGCTAATTTAGTGGTGGTAAGGAAGAAGAGTGGAGAAATCAAACTGTGTGTCGATTTCAGAAATTTGAACAAATGCTCAAAGAAAGATAATTACCCCTTACCAAAGATGGAGCATTTGCTGCAAAAGGTCTCAGGAGCCCAAGTAATGTCTTTCATAGATGGGTTTTCAAGCTTTAATCAGATTGTTGTGCACCTAGATGACCAAGAAAAGACTGCATTTACCACTCCTTGGGGCACTTTCATGTATGCCAAAATGCCATTTGGATTGATGAACGTTGGAGATACCTTTCAGAGAGCTATGGATATAGCATTTGTGGGTGAGAAGGACAAATTTGTGCTTATCTACCTTGATGATATAACTGTTTATTCTAGCAGCCATCATGATCATTTATAGCATTTAAAAAAAGTGGTTTTGAAGTGCAGGAGGTTTGGAATTTCAGTCAATCCCAAAAAATCTCAATTTTCTTTGGAAGAAGGCAGGTTGTTGGGACATATTGTGTCGGTTGTAGGTGTTCGCATAGACCCAAAAAGAGTCAAGGCAATTCAAACTTTGACTGTACCAAGATCAAAGAAAGATATTCAATCTTTTCTGGGAAAAATTAACTTTATAAGGAGGTTTATTCCTAATTTTTTTGAGCTGGTAAAGCATGTTACCTCCATGTTGAGAAAAGGAGCAGAGGTAAAATGGACTGAAACAACAATAAAATCTTTTGAGTCCATCAAGAAGGATATTATGGAAGATCCCACATTAATAAGTCCTGATTACAGTAAGGAGTTTCACCTATTTTCATTTGCCTCTGAAGACACCATTGCAGTTGTTCTGCTACAGCAAGATGAAGAAGGTTCAGAGCACCCAGTGGCATTTTTCAGCAAGAATTTGAGGGATGTTGAACTAAGGTATGAAATTATAGAGAAACAGGTGTACGCCCTTGTCAAAGCATTAAAGGCTTTCAGAGTTTATATCTTTCATTCAAAGATAATTGCATATGTGCCTTCGGCTGCAATTAAAGATGTCCTAACTCAACTTGATGCTGATGGAAGAAGGGCTAAGTGGATTGCAAAAATGATTGAGTTTAACATAGACTTGAAGCCCACCAAGCTGGTAAGAGGTTAGGGGCTTGCCAAATTGTTGACTGAAGAAAATTGCAGGTCTTTAGACATTGATTTCCTATGTACAATTGCAGCAAACAATCAAACAAATGAAGAGGGAAGAGTGACCGAAACAAAGAGAAAACACTCAGTGGCCGAGAATCTAGCTGCATGCAACTGGTACACTACAATAATTAATTTCCTAAAATCCCTTCAGGATTTACTCAAATCCAAGCAAGAACTTTAAAACTACGGGCAGCAAAACACTGCATCAATAATAATATGCTCTACTGGAGGGATCCATCTGGAATATTTTTAAGGTGTCTGGACAAAGAATAGTCAGTCTAAGTCATGCAGCAATTTCATTCCAGCATGTGTGGAAGGCACCACTATTGGAAGACTATAGCCCACAAAATTCTTAGAGCTGGGTACTATTGGCCCACTTTATTTTCTAATGTATTTGTTTTTGTTAAGTCTTGTGACAGGTGCCAAAGATTTGAAGGAAAATAGTAGCTGAAGTCCTTGCCTCTAAAACCGATAACTGCAAAAGGACCTTTTCAGCAGTGGGGCTTGGATTTTATTGGAGAGATCAATCCACATTCCAGTGGCCAGCACAGGTGGATTTTGGTTGCCACTGATTACTTTACAAAGTGGATTGAAGTAGTCCCTACGAGGAAAGCCGATCATACTGTGGTCATGAAGTTTTTAACAGAAAATATCTTCACCAGATTTGGATGTCCACATAAACTAATCACAGATAATGTTGCAGCCTTTAGGGCCAAGAAGTTGGTGGAAATGTGTGACTCAATGGGTATCGAATTAGTTCATTCCACCTCATATTATCCCCAAGGAAATGGTCTAGTAGAATCCTCTAATAAAAGTCTGATCAAGATAATTAAAAAACTATTAGAGAACAATAAAAGGAATTGGGATTCAAAGCTCAAGTATGCACTATGGGCCGACAGAGTGACCATTAAGAGATCTACCAGGAGTTCTCCATTCAAGCTGGTATACGGCACTGAGGGTATATTCCCAATTTAGTTAACTCTCCCTGTGGAAAAATTTCTTCAAGAAGAACAGAATGAAGAAGAAGATATGGCAAACAGAATCACTGATTTAATAGAGTTGCATCAGATTAGAGAACAACTGGTTGAAAAGGTTGCAGCACATCAAAGAAGCATCAAGGAAGCCTTTGATAAAAAGGTAAAAAGAAATAATTTTCAGATTGGTGACTTGGTGCTGAAATGGGATGCATTGAAGGAAAAAAAAGGCAATCATGGGAAGTTTGATTCTTTCTGGACAGGGCCTTTCATCATTTTACAAGTTCAAGGGAACAACACTTTCATGCTGAAAAGTATGGGAGGTGAAACAGTTTTTGATGGCCCAGTTAATGGGTGGTTTTTGAAAGATTATGTTGTTTAAGGTCTTTGGCCTTAAAGGATGTAAATATTTTGTTTTTATTCAGTTTTATGTTGTATGCTTAGTTGACTCCATGCCCAATGGACACTAGGCAAGTGTTTTTAAGTTTGTTTTGTATGAAGGCATTGGTCTGCAGGTTATTGAGACCTCACAGGGAGGATCTCATCCCCAGAAGGAGCCAGTGTTATCTTTTCTATATACTTCAGCTTTGGGAGGACCAAACATCAACTTGGTCATGTGTTTATGCTCAGAAAAGATAGATTGCAGCAGTCTTCTCTTCCTTTTCCTTCATGCCCATTATACGCTTAATAATCCCACTATTTATGTTTTCTTCCCTTTGCGGTGCTATTTAATCGCTATCGCACATTTTCCTACTGCCTCCTAGCGCCACTTGACTTCTATGCCCTGCTTTCTCCATTATGCTCCATGTCTTCTTCGCTGCGATATTGCAATGCAATCTGATCGCTATCACATATCACATCTATGTGTGTTTTTGGTTTCGCCCTTTGTCTCCCTCCATGTTGTGATTTTGTGATGCGATATAACATTGCGATGTGATGCGATATAATTGTTATCACAAATTGCATCCATTTGTGTCTTAAAGTTTCACCGTGTCTTCTACCGATTGCAATTTCACAATGCGATCTGATCATAAATCACAAATCGCCCAATGCGACAGTTGTATCAAGGCTTCCCCCTTATGTCTTCTATCGATGCGATATTAGGTGCTGGACCCAATATGACTCACTATTCCTTTGTATAAAATCTCATGTCCACTCGCCCCGCCTCCGATAGTATATTTTCCATATTTCATAGCTTTCACCGCAAGACAATCTTCGTCATCCATCTTCGCCATCCAATGGTTAATAGCTATAACCGGTCCATCGCCCATTTTCAATGCCATATTTGTATTTTAGCAGCCCCATGCACCCGAAAAAGGAAGACTTCTGTGATCCAATTACTCTCTACAGTTAATACTTCAGCTACCACATTCAAGAGCAGAATGGCCGAAGCACAAAAAGGACCAGCCTCGAGCAGATCAGCACATTTATCAGTTATGGAATTCCACTCAACCTACTCGAGAAGTAGAGAAAAAAAGCAGAAGGCCATCTTCATGTATTAAAACAATCAGAATGATTCAGAAAACCCATATCAAGCTATAAATGTGGTTGGTGCTCAATTAAGACACCTCCATGCATAGGTTAGTAGAGATATTTTTCTAAACAAGTTCTATATATACCCAGAGACATGATGTAATCAGTTCGATGAGTGTTAGAGGAGAGTTAGTATGTTGTAAGGCTCAACTTCTAGAGACTGTAATTGTTATGTAACCTGCAGCATCTGGTCTTCATTTCCAACTAATACAAGCTTCTTTTGCTCTCATTTTCTCTCTTTCCACTTCTTCTTCTTGTCTCAGGCTCTGCCTGTTTTGCAATTGTTGATGCGCTATTGGTTTTAGCAGTAGAGGGGCTGTCATCCCACCTCTATGTTAGAATTTAATTGTTTCATTTAAGTTGCTTGCAGGTTTCTACTGTTTTAGTACATAGAGAGCTGTCATCCTGTCTGTGTATTAAATATTAGATTTACAGACCTTTCAAACTGGTTGCAGCTAGCCATCACAGGGTCCTGTGCATCTGCTGGTGTGGTCAGTCTTCTCCATTATCACCTTTTCCTTAAACTGTGAGTAATTGGTGGTTAAAAGCCTTGTAGTCTGGGGGTGTTCACCCATGTCTGGGGTCAATCATAGTAGGAGTGGTTATCTGGCTTGAGTATGCAACATTTCTTTCATTCATCCAACATTTAGCCAACATTTTGTTGAATTTGTAATGTTCCCAAGCATCACTGATATATAACCTAGGTGAGTTTCTTGGGGTGATAACAATGTCAACTTGTCACTAGAAGCGAGAAACATGCCATTGATGTATGCAAGCCTCAAGGTACTGAAAGGGTGTTTCTAAGTCAATTTCTTGGATAATGTGGTGATGTCGACAATAAGTGACTTGTCGCAGGATGGCCTTGATGTATCCCACATCAACAAAACGAAATGAGTGTAATGATTTTGGAGACAGAATTTGGCCGATGACACAAGGTTTAGGAATGACGGTTATCAAAATGAAGGTTTATGGTATTGTAAAAGATGAATTTTGACTGAATGAATTCTCATGAACATGTCAGCGACACTGAAATGAATTGGTAGCATTGACCCAAAACAAAGTGATGGATGGTATTATAGACCATTGGTATGATTGGTCCAGATTTAAATAGGAACATAAAAAATTACAGAGATAACCATAAACACAGAGATGCAGCAGAAATAATACTTCATTTCATTAATGTAAAAGATTGAAATATGCTTACAAACAGAATTGGAAATAAAGAAGCTAGGGTGATGGTAGCTTATCTATGAGAAGAGATGTGGCAGCTACATGCCTCTAAACTATGTTTCAATGAGGCTCGAAGGCCTACTTATTGTTGAGAAACAATGGAAAACACTTAACATCCCAAAACCTAACCCTAGAAGAAGAAACGCCAAACTGTGGGCCCCGTTTGGGTAAATTGGTACATCAACTTCCCGGGGTCGTAACTTTGGCATACGATCTCTGTTTGACATGCACAGTATCGCGTTAGAAAGATATATCCAAGAGCTACAACTTTAAGAAGAGAAACATTAGTCCACTATCCCATGTTGCCCCCAATGTTCCCCAAAAACGTCCTTTAGGGCCTCAAAATGGCTTCGGAAGTTCAAGACCCGAAAAACTACTAAAAATGGTAAACTGGGCTACAATTAAGGAAACTGAAAAGATGAAAGAAACAATGGTGGGGGTCAAAGTGGATTTGGTAGGTGACCACCAATATCCACCTGGATCATTCCTCCCCCCTTAGGAAGTAATGGTCCCCATTGTGTTGAGCTCCTCCATGAGATGAGGAAGCTTTTGTTGTACTTGGTCCCTGGTGAGCCACTTGCCCTGGTGAAGGAGTTGGCCTACTTTGAAAACTCGATACAATTGGATATTCTGCTAGAAAATGTGCTTGTTCTATGTGTCCATGATCTAATCAGTTGCATCTTGTTCCATGCAATCTGGATTTAACTCTGTGGGTGTGAGTTGTTCTGCAATGTTGGATGTGTCTAGTAATGGTGGAAAGTATGGCCAAAGGCGGTCCACATTGAGCACTAGGTGCAACCAAGGAATGGAGAAATTTTGAGCTCAAATTCATTGTCTCCCACAGCCTTGGTAATGGTGTAAGGACCATATCGGAGTGGTCTAAGTTTCTAATAGGCTCCGGTAAGGTGTTCCTTTTGCAAATGCAACCAGACTTTGTCGCCCACCTGAAACTTGTGTGGCACCCGATGTTGATCATGTCGCTACTTGTACTTGGCATTTGATTTCTCCAGAATGTCATGGACCCACTGGAGAATATGTTGGATGTTCTCAATGAAGCTATTTTCCTTATCTATTTCAGACTGGACATGAGCCGAATCTGTGTGAGTAGCTGTAAATGGCATGGCCACATCAATGGGGCATAGTGGCTAGAATCCCAAGCCCACCTGTAAAGGGCAATGGCCAATCGAGCTGTGGAGAGCCCGGTTGTAGCTATGTTGAACATATGGTAGGCTCTCGTCCCATGTGCATGGATGCTTTGAGTTGTACATGTGCGGAATGTGTGCGATCATCGTGTTAACAACCTCTGTCTAGCCATCAGTTTGAGGATGGAAGGCTATGGACTTAGTGAGTTTGGTGTTGAGCATCGACTAGAGACTAGACCAAAATGTACTGAGGAACCTGCTGCCCTGATCTGAGATGATAGAATTTTGAATCCCAAAGTGTACCGACAAGCGTTCAAGGAAGAGTTTAGCAGTGGCTTTTGTTGTGATATTCTTCTTGCAGGCAACCATAATGGCCATCTTCGAGAACATGTTGACGACCACAAAAACACAGTTGTTTCCATACTTAGTGGAAGGAACACCTGACATGTAATCCATGGACATGGATTCCCAAGGTTGACTAGGGGTAGGTAGCAGGGTATAGAGGCCTTGCTTCTTGATGGTCGGTTTGGCAATGGCACAGGCAGTGCATGATATGATGTACTTCCACACATCCTGTCAAATATTCGGCCAATAGAAATACTTCTGCAGTACTGCCACTATTTTCTCGACCCTAAAATGTCTAGCAGCCCCACTGTAGTGTGCTTCAGAAATCATCTTGACACGCTCACTTGAAGGAACAAAAAGGTGACCTAGGTGGCATAACAGGGCATCCTAGAGGTGAAAATCTGGAACATGTTGACCCTCCAAGAGTGTCTGGTATGTGTGGCCAAATTCTGGGTCGCTTTTGTAGAGAAGTGGCCAATCAAAAGTATCGTGCCCACAAGAGTTGAGCACAATGGTTAACGCCATGATCGGTGGTCTACTGAGGCAATTTGTAACATTATTGGTGCAACCCTTCTTATACTTGATATTCAAATGGAACTGTTGCAGGTATGTGGACCACTTCTGATAGCGATCATTCTACAATTTCCCTTGGGTCTGTATGAACTGCAGGGGTCAGTGGTCTGTGTGGATGACCATTTCCTTTCCCAAGATGTAATGCTTCCATTGTCGATAGGCCTGCACAATGGAATACATCTCTTTGTCATAAGTGGGATACTTCTGGACAGTGTTTGAAAGTCTCTCACTATGATATGCCACTGGATGCTCGTGTTGAGTGAGGACTGCCCCAATAGCATAGTCAGAGGCATTTGTCTCGACCTCAAATGGCTGTTGCAACTCTGGTAATGCGAGTAGTGGTCCCATGCAGAGGCAATCTTTCAACGCTATGAATGCCTTCTATTGAGATTCAAACCAAAAGAATTTTTCTTTCGCTCCTCCCTTGGTGACTTGACTAAAGGGCCAAGTGATATGAGAAAATACCAACACAAACCTGCAGTAGAAGTTGGAAACACCTAGAAAGCTGTGGAGCTCTGTCAGAGTGGTTGGAGATGTCTAATCTCAAATGACTTGGATCTTGGATGGATCCACATGTACCCCTTATTCATCAATAATGTATCCCAGATACTGAACCTGGGTCATGCCAAAAGTGCATTTCTCCAAATTAGCACATAACTTGTGTTGTTGCAGTGTTGGGAGAACTTGTCGAATGTGATGGAGGTGCTCTTCCTAACTATGGCTGAAGATCAGGATGTCATCCAAGTATACCATGAGAAATGAGTTGATGAATGGCCACAAGATGTCATCCATTAGCCTCATGAAGGTTGTAGGGGCATTCATCAATCCCAAAGGCATAACCAAGCATTCAAAAAGGCCCTCCTTGGCTTTGAATGTAGTCTTCCACACATCAGAGTGTTTGATTGGTACCTAGTGATATCCTGACTTCAAATTTATCTTGCTTAAATATTTTTCCCCCTTAAGTTGGTCCAAGAGGTCATCAATCCATGGGATCGGGTATATATTATGGACAGTGATCTTGTTCAACGCCCGATAGTCAATACAGAGTCTCCAAGTCCCATCCTTCTTCTGTACCAACACAATCGGGCTCCCATAGGGCGATGAACTTGGATGGATGTGACCTTTCTATAGCAGATCCTGAATCTGCCTCTTGATTTCATCCTTCTCCAAAACAGAGTGTCGATAGATTGGTCCATTGGGCAGTGGTGCACCTAAGGTCAGATCGATGGAGTGCTTGACTTGACAGTGTAGAGGAACCTCTACAGGGGAGGTGAATATATCCTCGTACTCCTCCAAAACCTTGTCCATCTATAGTTGTCATGTGGAGGGGCCCTGTATGGAGGTCGTGGCCACCATCTTCTTCTTTCCTTGCGGGCATATCATTAGGAAAACAAATTCCCCAGTTTTGGAAATGAGCTTACTGCATTGTTTTGCACTAATCAAAGAGATGGTGGTAGGTGGTGCTACCTCTGGTATCCTATACAACTTATTTCCCAAAGTAACAATAACAGCACACGGCCTTGATTCATACACAGCATGTCGCTTCCACAAGTAAGGTTGTCCTAATAATACATCACAAACTTCAAGGGGAGCAATGTCACGCAATACCTCATCCATGAAGGGCTTGATGTTGTATGAAAGGCGACACTGCTGGCTCACGTAAAGATCCCATCCTTGGTGAAGCCACCCGATGGTGTATGATTTTGGATGTGTTGTGGTTGGTAAGCCCAGCCGTCAAGCTAATAACCCAACCCAAGTAGTCACGGTGATGAAGTGAAAGTGTCATGTTCAAGAGTGACTTGTTACCATAAAGTGTTTTTCCCCAGTCATTGCTAACCAGTACCTATTTCTTTTTATCAAGCTTGAGGAGGATAACATATGCTTGTTGTATAATTCCACCCTTCAGGTGAATCCATCGCTATGTAATTTTTTAATGAGTCTAGCGAAGGTGAAACTCGTCTTCTCTAGATGGACAAGTTTGTCGCTATTTGATGTTTTAACTAGTTTAACGACAAATATAAATTGGTCATTTTCATGTTTAGAGAGTTTGAAAAGGGACAAAAAGAAAACTCCACAAGTTCTTTTTCCTAGATTTGTCTCTCAAACCTGAAAAAGTGTAAAACAATATGAGAGAGAACTTATTGATCATGTCCAATCAACGTATTCATTTTTCGTAGTTAATCTATCTTAGCTTGAAAAAGGGTTAAACTTATACTGAGTAGATGTCATTTCCAATTCGTTAATGAGCTGAAAACGACAAGCACTAGACAATATTTTCATATTTCGAGAGTTTGAAAAGAGCATAAAGAGGACTCCAAGGGGGTTCCTTTTAAGTTATCTATCAGAGCTCGAAAAAGAGATAGAAGTATGCTCTGTGGTCAAAGGTACAATTTACAATCGAGCACATCAAATTCTGTAAAACCTACTCAAAACACCACCAAATGGATTAAAAATACCTATTTTATAGGTAAAAATGGGTAAATACTAATGTTTACTTGATTAATGAACATGAAATAAACATAAAAAAAGTTTTTACCATGTAATTTTTACCATTTGATACTTACCATTCAGTTTTGTGCTTTGGGCTAGTTTTTTACCTCAAACTTCAGCAGCTGATTGTGAGAGATTCTGTGGACCATTTCTTGTGCCGTCTAGACCAAGTAGGATATCTACCCCTCCTCTTTCTTTTCAGGTCATTCTATTACTATTTCATGCAAGTTTAAGGGTTTTTTGGGGCCTTTGGGGTTTGATTTTTTCACCATGGGATCACCGAAAGCTTTCACATCAAAAACTATGTTGAAGAGCACCCTGATAGAATGTTTCCTGCTCTTCAATGCACTGTCTTTGTGCGTGGGTTGCATTAGGCGAGTTTACCAAATTTGATTTAGCTTTTTTCTCCAAACATTATCCTGTTTTTTCATTAAAAGGATCCTAACTAAGATTATGATTGGATTTCAGTCTTTCATCGAATCAGAATGTCGATTACATGGTGAGAAAGAGAGCATGAAGAAAAATACATGGTTGCCCTAAACAATCCAGGTACAGTTGAGGCCGCCAAAAACTGTGGGTTACTCAAATACTTCAGGTTGTCCAGAATGAGGCAACAAATAGAACTGTTGTAGTTCCTTGTTCATGCATGGGATCCAACAGATCAAGCTTTTCACATAGGGGAAAAAATGGTCCCTATTACCATTGATGATATTTACTTTCTTACTGGACTGTTGAGGCGAGGTGCCCCAATCTCACTTTCTATATTTGCTCATGGAGGTGAATTGGTGAGGGATTACATTCGACAGCTTTGTCGACCAAGTACACAACCTAAAAAGGATGGGAAGATAAACATCAGGGATGTAAGTGATTTACCTTTGAGAATGGTCCTCTTCACAATCACAAAATTGGTTGGCAGTGTGACACTTCATCTGGTGAACAGATCATATATGTAGTATGCACTTGAGTGTCTAGAGCCAAAAGTATTCAACTGGTGTGAGGTTGTGCTTTCTTCACTGAAAGAACAACTGACCAAGGTAAAAAGTGGTAAGATGAAATTTTTTTTCTATGGTTTGATTTTAATTGCTTTTACTTTAGAGATAATTCCATTGGTGCAACCGCAGCATGTATCACTGGGTGTACTTGATCCTAGAGATCCACAGATGCAAAGGTGGGTCAAATTGATGGCTCGAAATGCAGGTCAGTCAACAATCATTTTTTCCACTGCATTCCTTAGTTGGCTTGATCAACAACACATTTTCATCAAGGAGCATCCATACTTAGAGATGGATTTTCGTGGAGATCCAGACTTGATTCTACCAGTTGGAGCACAATGGGATGCTATAGGTAAATTGTTTGACCAAAGTGCTTTCTTTATTTTCAAATTTCTACATGTTTTTGTGTTTTTAATGTTTCAAAGACTAAACTAAAATCATTCTTATGCATGCAGATGTGGGTACTATTCGACCTGGCGTGGAGTACTAAAGAAGGTATCTTTTTATTGATTATTTTGTCATCTTTTCTTTAGAACTCGTAACATCTTTTGCATCATGAACTAGGTAGATAATGGGAAATCATGAAAAAATCTATAAGATTTATATGCAACATGAAAACACTAATAATTGCCATTTCTTATGCATGAAAAGGGAAAAACTAAAGATTTCTGCTCCAAAGAAAAAGACAGGCCAAGCTAACTGTTGTCCCTTTGGCAGGGAACCATATGCAAACAAGACGATCTAAATTAAAACATCTCAGCCAAGGAAAGGAAAAGGAGATATTGACTCGGTGCAAGAAAACGACCAGATAACTGAGGATTAACAGTTTGGCGAATCCCTCGGGATCCTTTGATCCCGAGGAATCACTGCTTTAACTATTTTCGCATCCTTGATATCTCTGCATCAGCTTTTATAAATAGGGGCAGCACTGCTAGCCCGGGGGTTCGACTGTTAATTTTTATGTAACTTTTATCTGTATTTGAAACTTTGATCATCAACTCCCATGAGAGGTGATCCACTGTAACTCTGTTTGAATGCTTTAGTATAAAGTTGGTTGCTGCTCCATCTGTGATCCTGGAATAATCTCAAGCGGTGTGTCCCTGGAGGCTAAGGGCCCGACCCTAGTGGAACACTTGCTCCTGTATCATTATCTTTTGTTCGTGCGTGGTTTTCATTTTGAGCGTTGTTTGGTAATCTGATGTGGTTTGTTATTTTACATCATGACTCTTTCATATTGGATTTATGTTAGACTAAGTAATACCGTTCTCTGTGACAGGAATGTTGTATTGTCCATTCTAAATCTATAACACATTATTGTTCCTTATCCTTAATATAACATTGCTGGTCTTTACAGAATGTTGTTGTTGTTCCATTACAGAGTAACTGTGCTGTAACATTTATCAATTGGTATTACTGGATTCATCTAAAGATTACATTTAATTGTGATTTCTGATTCGACTGATATTGTTGTTCCATTACGAATTACGATCGTTATCCTTATAACTAATATTGATATTTGTATTACCAAGATCATATTACTGTCTTTCTTAATACTAAGGTGTGCCATGTGTTAAGTCTATTGTGCATCTACATTTGGTTCTAAAGCATTGTTCCATATTTCATTACTAATTAGTTGTCATTCTATTTCAGTGTGATGTCCGATTTATCCTTTAAGTAAAGATTGCCATATGATTTATGTAGGATATGATTATTTCACTTGTTCTTGTAGATTAAGGTGTTGTTGTTCATCAGACTTAGTTTTTGTTACATTTTCTAGTTATTGTTCCATTTCCTGTTATTTTTATTATTGTTGCTTTGGTGTGCAGAACGATCTGAAACTGTAGTGGGCATTGACATTTGTTGTCTAGTCCCCAAATTAATGATATGTTCCTTGATTACCTTTAGTTACATCAGTTCACAAAGGGATGTGTTATTGCTACTGGACCCTTGACTGATAAATTGCTTAGTTTTCCAAGTGCATGACTTAGTCTTTAAAGTACTTTGCTGTATGTAGATCTCATTTAAAGCATCTATTTACTTTTGTATTTTGAGTACTATACTACTAGCATTACTGTGGCAAATGATAGCCTCAAACTGAGTACACTCTTTGAAATAAGAAATTGTTCCTGGATTGACAAGTTAATATGAGGTAATTAGAGGTGAAAAAGACCCTTTTTATGGCTCAACATCTGGGAGACACCAAGAGGAGGCCGGTGGGCCAGTGTGGAGAAACATTGGGAGAGTGGTCCTCCAGGATTTGGATTTGGCTAAGACCTTGGCAGAGTTGCAGGATCAAATAGAGGGATTAACCCTTGGAATTCTAGATATCGAGACCGAGGAGTTACCTATGAGGCTGTAGCGCCACACTATTGGTGTTCCTAGCCACTAGATGAGGCTTTTGTGCATGATAGCATAGGATATGACCTGTTATCATGAGCATCACTAGGTCTACTTAGGATGTTTTTTTGCATGCATTTTGAGTTTTTAGGTCAGATGACCAAATGTGTCTTGGACACAAATTTTGTAAAAACTTTTAAAACATCTATCTATTTTTACTTTCAGATTTTTCTATGGTTATGTGAAATCTTATTCAACTAATGATGTGAATTGAAAATGTTACTTTACATGTGTCGCAAATGTCTATTTAACACATAATTCGCTAGAGAATCAGTTAATGTGTTAGAGTTTCTGGAAATATGTTGATATTGAATGTATTCAAAACGCCTTTCCAAAATATGAACTCTAAGGAACATATGAAGAATTGTTGGGTTTCGGATGGTATACACACTTGTAAGTTGTAGTGTGATGAGTTGTGAGTCCACCCTAATGATGATTCGGCTAATGCCAAGTGAAATGGCATCAGAGAGAATTTCGATCAACATGCTATACTCAGCGATGTTGTTTGTTGATCGACTGATATAAATCCCTTGAAAACTCACTAACTCGCCACTTGGAGAAAAAATGGCCCATGTTGCAGAAGATACGTTCTGCGTACTATGACTAGCACCATTGGCATAACCAACAAATGGTTCCAAAGATTCTGACATCTGCAACAAATGCAAAGTGGATGACTAACTAGATAAAAAAAACTATAAAAGACGCATTGACACACACACATGCAATGAAATCATATATACTGTGAGTTTTACTACACTCAATTAAGCATAGTAACGTTTGAGGTACAACCCATTTCAGGGCTGCGACAATGGAATCCCATCATAATCCACTAACTCATAGGCACCTTTTTCCAAAACACGCTTGACAATATAAGGACCCATCCATAGTGACTCAAATTTTCCTGCTCCAAGTTTATCAACTTCATAATCATAAAGTAAAAACAGGTCTCCTTCTGAGAAGATATGAGGCTTGACATTTCTATCATATTGTGCCTTGATTCATTTCTTATGTGATTCATTAGCCAATGCAGCATCACGACGGGTTTCATCCATATGGATAAGTTCCAAGAAACGTGCTTCTTCTTCAGAAGTGTCGGATAACAAGTCAATCGTGAGTTTGAGAGATGAAATTTCACATTGTATCAGTAATATTGCTTCCAAACTATACACCAACTGAAAGGTTGTGAATCCAATTGCATTTCTCATGGAGGTTCGATATGCCCACAAGGAAAAGTACATGATTAAATTCTAGTTTTGTTTATCAACCCCTATCATTCTTTGCAACATTCACTTAAGGACCTTGTTGATAGCCTCAAATTGTCCATTAGCTTGCGGGTAATAAGGAGTAGAACGATTATGTGACAGTCCTAAATTAGCAGTTAACTCACTCATCATGTGATTGTGAAAATGCGACCCATGATCTGTAACTATGGCATGTGATACACCAAATCGGCCAACCACGTGGTTGAAAAAGAAAAGAGTAGTCATTTCGCCACTGTTGTTTAATGTTGGCATCACCTCAGCCCATTTTGTAAAATAGTCAACGATGACTATAATGTACCTATGCCCCCTGTTCGAGGTGGGGTTGCATGTCATGAAGTCAAAGCTCCATTTGGAAAATGTTCCAACAACAATGACTGGATGCAATAGTGCAGGTGGTAATATAGCTTTGTGGTCATAGATTTGGCATGCATGACTGCTTCTGATGGCAATAATACAATATTTGAATATAGTTGGCCAGAAGTAACCGGCACGGAGAATTCTCTATGTGGTAGCACATCTAGATAAGTGTCCACCACAAGCACTTGAATGATAATCATATAACGCTTTCTTCGATTCTTCATGTGTGAGGCACCTCCGTAAGATCGTATTTATACCATGACAGTAAAGAGTGTCACCAATGATCACATAATATTTGGCTTGGTATCGGATACATCGCTATACGAGCAAGAGGTGTCAGGCTAGAAATTTTGGGTCTGGAGATAAATCAGTATATCTCCATAACATAGGTTAGATGATTATATCAGGAACAGAGACTCATCCAAAATCGATGGTTCAGATGTTTAATCAATGGAGGTTGAGGGAAGGTCACAAAGTAGCTTGGTGAAAACGTGAGATTTCTTTGATTTGGACTTGATGAATTCTAGATCAAATTCCTGCAAAATGACTATCCATTTTGAGTATTTCCCCCCCCAAAATTGACATGACAAAATATATGTCATAGGGTTGCAATCTGAAATGATAGTGGTCTTCTGGAGCAGGATGTAGTGGCAAAATCTCAGAACAACTTGCAAAACTGCCAAAGCTAAATTTTCAACATAAGAGTACTTACTTTATGTATCATTGAGATTGCGGCTCAAATAATATATTGGATGTTCTATCCCATCTTTCTCTTGGACTAAAACCATGCCAATGGTTGTACCTGTAGTGGCGAGATACAGGTAATAGTCATTTTCATAATTTGGAGAATACATTAATGACGCTCTAATCAAGGTATCTTTAAGAGCATCAAAGGAAGCTTGCGCAACCTGATCCCAGTGGAAGGGTGTCCCATTTTATAAAGACTTATAAAACCTTTAGCCATTTCAGCGTAATTGAGAATGAACCTCCTCAGAAAGTTATCCTTCCCTTGGAGTCTCTGTAGCTGTAAAATATTTGAAGGTTGAAGCAAATCAAGAATTCACTGAACCTTTAAAGGATCAAGTCAAATTCCATCTCTAGACACTATGAATCCAAGAAATTGACCAAAACCAACACAAAACACACATTTGTGTGTATTGAGTCATACCTTGTAGTGTTGGAACTGTAAAAATATTGCTCTCAAATACTGCAGGTGATCAGTCTCGTTTCGTGAATGAGCAGGTAAATCGTGAAGGTAAGGTTGAACAATATGCTTGATGTCATTGAAGGCATAATCGATTGCCCTCTAAAATGTGACCCTTGCATTCTTCAAACCAAAAGGGAGTTTCCTATAAGTGAATGTGCCCCATGGAAAAATAAAATCTATTTTAGATTGGTCCTATGGTCGGATATTGATTTTATTGTAATTGGAAAAACCATCAATAAATGAGAAAATTTTGCATTTGGCACATTCGTCAATAATCTGGTCGATAAAAGGAGTAGGATAATTGTCTTTTGGACAAGCCTAATTTACATTCCTATAATCGATGCACACTCAAATTTTCCCTTGTTTTTTCATGACAGGAACAATGTTGGAAACCCAATCAGTAAGAGGTACAGGTTAAATGAAACCAGCATGCAAAATCTTTTCAACTTCTGTTTTAATGGCAGCAGCTTTCTTTGGATGAATAGGTTGAAACCGCTATCGTACTGGTTTGACATCAAGATACATTTTAATTTCATGTTCAACTATACTAGAGTCAATGTCTGGCATCTCCTCGTATGACCATGCAAATAAATCTCGAAATTCACAAAAGAGGGTACAGTAAGTATCAAGTTCTGATGGAGAACAATATTTGCCAACATGAATGTTTTCTACAACATTAGGTTTTGTTGAAATATTAATATAAATAATTTCTTCAATATTTGACAGGTTTCACTCAGAATCTACTATATCTATGAAAATACAATTCGAAAGGAAATCAATACTGAAGGGTGTTTAAGTTGATTTGAATAATCTTCGATGTCATCTGGAAGATGTGAATGATGATGATAATCTTCCCAAGGTTCTTCTCCTATCATCATTGATTGGACGATTCATTCATCTGTAGAAAATATACGTAAAAAAGGATCTAAAGAAGTACCATATTCTAATGAACGGTCTACCGATACAATTGGTGAAAGTGGATTTGGGTTTGCCCTGCAAGCTAGAAAAATTGATTTCTATGCAAGCTCAATGGGGCTTAGTGGCATAACTTCAGTATTACTATCAACTTCTGAACTATTGGTAATCCTCCTTAAATCAGATGAGGTGGAGGAAATCATGTTGCAAGTCTCTACTCTTGCCACTTCCGCCAAATCAGATGATGATGGTAGTGTAAAAGTACACATTAGGGAAGGATCTTTAAAGAGACCTACACCAACATTTTGAAGTGATAATAGGGGTCCATGTACCAATGGAATGCTTCTAGTAGCCTGAGAACTAGATGCAAAGAAGGCAAGTTGATCGATAACTATGATTCCACCTTTATGAGGGAATGCAATCGTACGAAAGTACATGGAAACCAAAACAGCCATAGAATATACCCATGGCCTTCCGAGTAAAATATTGTAATTGAGGGATCCGTCAACTACCTCAAATTCAACAGTAACTGTCTTTTCCCTAGTTCAACTTGCAGGTTACTCAAAATCCCACAAGGTATATATGTGCACCCATCGAAAGCTTTTAACGTTGTTGGTGACCATGACAATGACAGTGAACCAAGTGTTTTCTAGCATCTCATGGACATAATGCAAGTAGATGCCCCCTTGCCAATAATAGTTCGGTGAAAATTTTATTGAGAGCTTTTACTTGAATTAAGAAAGATAATTGTGCTAGTAACTATGGTGTATATCCCACATGGTTAAAAACCACAAGATTGGAATCCGTGGGGTCTATTTCACCAATTGTTGACAGTAAAGCCTGCTTCTAGGAGGAACAGTTTTGTAACACCTCAAGCATTGAAATAGTAGAAGGTGATTGAGCAAGGTCTTTTACTATGTTATAGTTTTGAGCCGCTTGACCTTGAGCGTTAAATGTCGATTTATGCACAACTCCATTTGGTGGTTTTATTGTCAATTCTGGCGCAATAGGTAATGGAATATTTTCATATGAAGTCAAAGTCAAAGGATTAGATTGATCAATGGCCTGATTATTCAACAATGGTGGTGGATTTCCATAATATTTATTTCGTGTCGACACCAATCTTCATTTCTAGGATTTGCAATGGATAGCATAAGTACTTGGGATGTGGGAGCATGGTCAGTTGCAACCAAATGTGTCTCTGTGTTTAGAAACATATAAGTCAACATTGTAGATGTGTTAGAAGTCTTTAGAAGTTTAGAGACTTCTGAGCGGTGTGGAAATCTCTTGTAGAATGCTTGTCATTACAGATTAAACATGGATAACGAGGTTTCCTTGCCGAAGTAGAGGAATCAGATGATTTCTCTTGAGGGGGATTATCTTTTTTCTTCATGTTTTTCCCCTTCTTCTTGTCTCCTGATTGCTTTTGATTCTTTCCTTTTCCAGATGACACGACATTGACTTTGGAAGCAAGAGTGTTTTCTGACACATTTGAAGTTTTCTTGGAAATGACAAGTGTTTAACTAGATGGTCTACCTGTCGTTTGTGTGCTCAAAGAACCAATCACACCATCATCGACATGAGAGCCCTTACTCGATGGCGGAAGAGGAATAGTGAAACCTAGTCGGGGAGCATTCGTAATCTTGTCATAGAGCATTTCAAATTATGTATAAATCAAGTCCAAATATTGGGCACGAGCAATTATTTTCTCTTCTATGACAAGTCCACTTTTTGCCACATCCTCGGTGATTAATGGAAATAATGATTTTATAAACCACTCAGCCAAAAGCTGATCAGGAACATAAGTCTTAACCATTCGATGACGATGTCGGCACTCATGAATATGATCTGATATATGAGTATCAGTAGTCTATTTAAAGTTGGTTAGGAGTTTCGTTCCAGTCTTGTATCTGATAGGTAACTGGAAGTGGATCAAAAATGTGGTGGCTAAAGTCAAAACGTTGTTGAAAGGTCATGGTAACACAATGTACCACTTCGCAGCCAGACCAGTAAGCGTTCTTTGGAAAAGACAAAGTCTAATTGAATCATCATTCAAGGAGTTTGATGAACACCACAAATGAAAACTCATCACATGATTTGATGGGTCTTCTCCGGGATTTCCATTGAATTTTAGAATGTCAAAAGGTAACTTATGTGGAATTATCGGCTACTAAGGTGCATATAAAATTAGATCATTAGTCAGCCGGTTTAAATCTGGTAATTCAAGAGTTGCTACAAGCGAAAACTGTCAACTCAAGTCAGGTTGAGCATACCCAGGATATGATGGAATTTCTTGAGCAGTAGGTCTTGGCATACCAGCATAGGGCATATGTATCTGGTAACCTTGATAAGGTGGTTATTGAACAAATCTAGTATAAGGTTGTTGTTGATAACCAGGTTGAATTTGCGGCTGTCCATAACCAGTAAATCCTTGTTGACCAGGACCTTGATAAGCTTGATATTGTCCAAAACTAGGTTGGGCTTGTTGGGCAAGTCTAAATTGGGGTTGGAATTGCTAGAATTGAGGTTATTGATATTGGGGTTGCCAAGGTTTTTTGGGTACAGGTTGTTGAATCTGATATTGCCCCCCAATGGTAGCTTGACCAGGTTGTGAATAAATTATACCAGTGTAAGCCTAAGTCGCTGTAGATAAAGGTACACTAACCTGATGTTCTTGAACCTCGAATACAAGCAGTTGTTGTATAACAACTTGAGAAGCTTGGGCCTGCTGACCTGAAACTTGTGGTTGCGAGGTAGAAGGACCAGTTTGTGCAGGTTGAGATACAATCGTTTGAACTTGTGATTACGGTACAGTGGTAACAATAGGTGTAGTAGAAACAGCTGACACAGTTTGCATTGGTTTTGTTGGATACACAAGCCTCGGTTGAACTGGCATTGTTGGCTTCCATTGATAGACTCACACTCCAAACTGACCAAAATATGGTGGGATACTGCCATAAGGTCTTCCTCCAGGATATGGAGGATAAGGTGAATAGGCATATTCCTCTCCATATGGTGGTAATCCAGTGTGTAGTGGATACATAGGTCATTATTGACTAGATTGCCCAGTTTGATATTGATATGCAAGATCAAACTGTTGAGTTCCTGTAAATGAAGAACTAGGTAAAATTCCAGTAGAGTACATGGGTGATGACCACGGTGTAGAAGCAACCCTTGAGTGGGTTCCAGATAAAGATTGGTAACCAACCGAGATGGATGGTTCACCATATAGATGTGACTCAAGAGAAGTACAAAACATCGAAGAGGTTGCAACAGAAGATTTTTCCATAGCTACATCAAATGATACAGTCTGGGATGTTTACGATTGTTCAACCATAGTTAATTGACCCAATAGATGTCCTAAAGAATCATCGGGTACTTGAAAAGAAGAAAGTTCAAAAGGAGCAGTAAAATGAGGAGTATGAGGGTAAAGATAAATCCCTGTTCGAAATGGAATGGGGTTCCAGGTGTAGTATCTTCTTCAAATTATTCTTCAATAGCAATTAAACAAGGTGGAAGAACTTCACAGTCAGGTCCGTTATAAACTTCTAGTGTTGGTGAAGTAGAAGTTTCTGTAGTTACAGATGTCTGAGGGTTAACCAGTTGATCTTCTTTTGGTAAGGTAACAACTTCTGAATGTTCAAATTCAAAGTCCAGATGTTCCGATAAAAGAACAATAGTTTGAGGGAGAGGTTCCTAAACTACTTCAAGTTCAAAAGTAACTTTTTATTAAACTGTGATAGGTTCTAGATTAAATTTTGGTTGAACTGATTCAAGTTCAAAAGTAATTTCTTGTTGAGAAACTTCAAGTTGAGGGTCAACTTGTTATTGAACAACTTCGGTTACCATTTCACTAGTGTCAGTTATAGTGTCCCCAACTAATTTTGAAACTTCTTCTTCAGTAACAGATGTACCAAAAATAGTTGGAGTAATTGGAGTCTCAGTACTTACCAGAATCGGTGACTCTAGTAATTCAGATGAAGAACCAAGATTTCTTCATGTACTTGACTTAGTTAAATGAGATTTCTTTGACCGAATAGGTGTAGCTTCGAGTGGCAAAGGTGGTTTGCTCGGTGTTCTCTACGAATGATAGGGTAAGGGTTGATGTTCCTCCACAATCGCCGATTAATTTTATTACAAAAAGAAATAAACAAAAATGGGTAGTCTAGGAAAAAAGGTTTACCAAGCAACTGTGAACTGTATAATACCTCCCGGAAAACCGAGAAGTATGGGTAGGAAATCTCCCTGAATGTTGTGTTCAGTGTATCATAGTGTACAAGGTGGATGACTCGGTTACCTAAGGATGGATAGAAACCTAGTGTTTGTGGAGCGATAAAAAGGTGTCTTTTTAACTCCTAATTACCTCACATTAATTGTCAACCGAGGGACGACTTTTTATTTCAAGATTGTACTCATTCTGAGGCGGCTATTTACTCAAGAGTAATGTCTTGCAATATAGTTCTTAAAATACAAAAGTAAATGAAAGCTGGAAACAAAATCTAATTGGAACAACAAGAAACTGAAATGTTCTAAACTAAATCATTCACTCAAATAACCATCAATCGAGGATACAATAGCAATAACTCATTCCTCTAGATATTGATGCAATTGAAATCACACCGGAACAAGACAATCAATCTCAGAACAAGGAAGCAATCCAATGTTCTCTACAGTTGATAGTCCTGCTTTAAAGCAATTAAAAGGAAATCGAAATTGAACTAAAGCTGCTATTGAAAGTAAACTAGGAAAACTCTTTGAAAGCAAACTATTGCAATTAATCAACAGAAATGAACAACAAGGTAAATGGGTAGCAAACTGTAATTAAAGGAATATGAACAAAAAACTCTAATTAATGGAAATGAAAAACAACAAAGCCAAATTAATAGCAATATTTACTCTAAGAATAAATCAGACAGCACATGGAAATAAAACATCATTGATTAATGATAGAATATGAAACAACGCTGGAAAGTCAAATATGAATACACAATGACTTAACACATGGCACACCTTAGTAGTAATCTGATCTTGGTAATCCGATTATTAGTCTTAGTTATAAAGAATACGACTGTATTTTGGAATGGAACAACAACGTTCATAGATTTAACAATTGCAAGGAAATATAGTCTCTAAGATGAATTCAGTAATACCAATTAAAGAGTGTTACAACACGGATACTCTGTAATTGAACAACAATATATTCTGTAAGGACCAACAATGTTATATCAATGATTAAAAGAACAACAATGCATTACCAAGTCAAGATGAATCAATACGACATCCCTATCATAGAGAACGATATTACTCAATTGAACATAAATAAGATATAACAGAACCATGATGTAAAATAATAGAACATACCAGATTACCAAATAAAGTTGATAATGAAAACCACACATAAACCAAAGAGATAACATACAACAGCGGCACAATCCACCAAAGGCTGGGCCCTTAGCCGCTAGCGGATGCTGCTGGGTTACTTCAAGATCAAAGATGGAATGGCAACCAGATTTATATTAAAATATAAAAGCAGAGTTACAGTGGATTACAACAAGAAATCTCTCCATCTCTCAGCCATTGTCCATTCTCTCTACCATCCTCAATTCTGAATCTCTAATTCATCCTCAATTCCATCATTCGAATCCATCCCCATCTCTGATCTCTGTTTTCATTTAAATAGAGAGAGATCAGAGAGAAGTTACAACAAAGATAATTACAACATGATTTCTATTAAAAATTTAGATTGTTTCCAACCAATTGATCAACAAGAAGATATATTTCCATCCATCTTTCAACAAGAGAAAGGCGAATTTGGCTTTGCAGCTGATATTTGGAAAACGGCCAGACAACGAATCTGAGAAAATCGTGCTCAAAGAACCCTGCATTTCTCACAATAAAAGCTGAATTTGGGAAAACTGTTCTTTTCGAAAGTTAATTTGGTCTGTTCTGGACAAAACCCATGTTCTAGATTTTCTAGATTCATCTTCATTTGCTTAGAATCTCAACCGCAAAAATGTCACTTCTTATTCCAGCACATTTCGTAGTTGGAACTTTTAATGATCAAATCTTCAATTTGGAAATTATCTTGGAGGCTAAAAATGGTGAATAATGTTATAACCAATTTATTAAACTTTCATTGATAAAATCATGCATAATCATCAATTTATTAGAAATAAAGGAGAATAAATAATATTTTTACATAAGAGCATAAATCATTGTAAAATAGAATTATGATAAATGACGTGATGAAGAATAGTAGAAATGGGTGGAATAAGCATTCAAAAGTGACAATAATAATGTTATATTAATGACCCAACATACCCCCACACTCAATATGTTGCATGTCCTCATGCAACAAAAAGACAAAACCCATGTGTTAACCAAGCAATAAAAAAAATTGTTCATCCCAGCTCATGAAATGGATATAACAAATGAATTCTTCTTTAATTAATGAATATTCACTTTTAGCACTCTTGATGAAGGCATAACAATTTTTACATTGACGTTCAATTTATGTGCATATGAAGTTGCAAAAAAATATGATATAAGTGACATCAATCTTCACTAACCATTTTCTCAAAAACTACAAACCAGATTTTGTTGGAATGTGGCAAGTAGATTTGTAATATATGAATGGCTCTATGATCCAAAAATCAGATCGTTTTGATGCACGGATCATGAGATATAAACAAAATGGTTGTATGTGAGAGTGCATGATTTTCGAAATTTTATGAACCAATTTATCTTGAAATTATCTGGGTATGTGTATTTTAATAATATGTCTGTGTTTTCCAGAGATCACAAGAATTGAGTTCATAGCTTTTTTTTTTTTTTTTTTTTAAGTATTATGGAAATCAATTTCTGCACTGTGTAAAAATGAAATTGTATGCCTTAAATGAGAAAGAAAATAGAAAACATCCATCATACGTGGCAATTCCTCCCCCTTTCTGAAAAATTGGCATGTCCTCATGCAATGCTAGAAAACAAATAGAGGTGGTTGCGACCAACTGTTGAATTTGAGGCTTGGTGTAAAACAACATGGAATAAGGGAGGTGTTGAGAATGAATAAGAATAGCAATGGATGATAAAGAATATGAATTACATGGTCATAAGAAAGAAATGAATGAAAGCAGCACTCCCCCAAGATGATATGCTGCTGAAAAAAATGGGAAGTGGTAAAGATGTGGACTGCAAAATGATAAATAATGCTCAATGGAGTTTCATTAAATTCTTCTAAATTCATAATAAATCAGAAAATTATGCTATTTTACCTCAAGTTTTACCTCCAAAAAGAAAAATGTGGAATGACAGATATGGACTGGCATTTGTTGAAGCTGATGTAGGCAGAGTTGATGCTAAAAGTGACGCAAAAGGTGGAATCCAGGCAAGCACATCATGTCTAAAGAATTGTTCACATTTGCGAGTTGCTCGAGCCTCTTCTGTTGGTTGCAATAGTGTGGTCATGCTGCGAATAGAGTTCTCCAGACTTTTTGTTTTCCTGTAAACAAAGCACTATTTGGCATACAATGTTCTTGAATCCATAGTGTTAGTTTTGAATAGCAATAGATTAAGATGCATGCAAAAATTTCAAACAGAAAAATTTGTGTATACAGGCAATAGTAATATTTTGTCAAATCAACAAGTTATGGTAGAGTGCAGTAATCATATCGCATGCTAGCCCATAATGCATACATTCCCCTCTCCAATTGGAAAAGGGATTCCATGACCATACAACATATGGAAGGTGTTGTGCTGAGAGCAAGGCAAGAGAATGAACAATATTGCAGTGAATAAAGCAAAGTACACATATCAATGATAACGAGAGTTATGGTTATAATAAGACCAGAGTGTATAAAGATAGTTATGAATAAAAGATAGGACACGTTGGATTGATGATAAGTTATGTGAAAAAGAAAAAGAACAACAATATGCCAAAAAGATGCTTTACTGACTGTATTCTTAACTGAAAAGGATGCGATTGATCAGAAAATAATTTTTCATGCGTAAAGGTTCAAAACAAGGAAAATGAAAGAAATAACTTCTTTGATAAAAAGGAAGAATAAGAAAAGGGTAGTATAGTAATAATTGACGATAAGATATAACTTCAATACCATAAGTAGAGCCTCTGCTACCAGCAGGCATCCATAGCCTCGGCAACGTTGGCAGGATCCTCAATTTATAAATGGAGAGTTATAGTGTTGTTCTACAGAAGAGATCAATGTATTGGCGTGGTAACCAGATAACCACACTGCCATTCACTGGGATGTAGCAAAAATGATCAGGCTGGCTCGTGATGAGACCTCCTGTTCCAAGGATAATTTAGCTATCCAATGGATCATAACCCTGGTGTGGTGGCCATAATGGGAATGTCACTTTATTACAGCCTTATGAACATGGTAAGCTGGCTCGTAATGAGACCCCCTATCCTCCATCTGCGAACAAAATTTTGTTGTTATTACACATTTTTATGATAAAAAGAGGGAGGCTCAATACTCCTTAAGAGTAGGGATGGCGGAAGAAGTTGAACATGTCAATAGAAAAAAATATACCCATAATCTCATTTATTACAGACAGAGAAGATTATAACTAGGAAGGGTGGAACCAGCATGGTATTAAGATGATCAATCAATATCATCTTCAACAGAAAATAATGCAGTAAAGTAGTATATAAATAATTGTGTCCTTTTTGAAAAGAATCTATCATCAAGAGTTGTCATGTTAAAGATCATAACGTGAATGATAATAAATCGCTTCAAAAGAATCCATAATTCTTGTCCTCATAAAAGTAGTGTACTTTATGCCATGAAAGAGAATCAGGAAAATGTGGTTGAGATGAACTAGGAATAATCTCACAAGAGAAAGGAAGGGTTGCTCTCAAAAATACTCCCAAAGTGTTGCTTTTTTGAAGGAACAACAAAAACACTCAAAAAGAAAGTGGTGTTCTGTGTAGGGAACAACAAAGAAAATGCATACCAAAAAAGCAAAAATACACACAAAAAAGTGTGAAAATGCAAATGTCGTTCCTTTGGAAAAAGGAACATCCAAAATTAAAAGTGTCGTTCCTTTAGAAAATGAACAACAAAAATGCAAGTTCCGCTCCTTTGGAAAAGGAACAGCAAAAATCAAAAGTGTCGTTCCTTTCAAAAAGGAACAACAAAAATGCAAGTGCCGTTCCTTTGGAAAATGAACAGCAAAAATGAAAAGTGTCAAAGTGCTATTATTTTCGAAAAAGAACAATAAAATGTGAAAGTGCAGAAGTGTTGTTCCATTCGAAAAGGAACAACAAAACGTGAAAGTGCAGAAGTGATGTTCCATTCATAAAGGAACAACAAAACGTGAAAGTGTAGAAGTGTTGTTCCATTTCAAAAATGAACAACAAAACGTGAAAGTGCAGAAGTGTTGTTCCATTTCGAAAAGGAACAACGAATCATGAAAGTGCAGAAGTGTTGTTCCATTCGAAAAGGAACAGTAAAACGTGAAAGTGCAGAAGTGTTGTTCCATTCGAAAAGGAACAGTAAAACGTGAAAGTGCAGAAGTGTTGTTCCATTTCAAAAAGGAGCAGCAAAACGTGAAAGTGCAGAAGTGTTGTTCTATTCGAAAAGGAACAACAAAACGTGAAAGTGCAGAAGTGTTGTTCCATTTCGAAAAGGAACAACAAAATGTGAAAGTGCAGAAGTGTTGTTCCATTTCGAAAAAGAACAACAAAACATGAAAGTGCAGAAGTGTTGTTGCATTTCGAAAAGGAACAACAACTATTCCATTTCGAAAAAGAACAGCAAACAACAAAACGTGAAAGTGCAGAAGTGTTGTTCCATTCGAAAAGGAACAGAAAAACATGAAAGTACAGAAGTGTTGTTCCATTCGGAAAGAAATAACAGTTGTTCCATTTCGAAAAGGAACAACAAAATGTGAAAATGCAGAAGTGTTGTTCCAATCGAAAAGGAACAGCAAAATGTGAAAATGCAGAAGTGTTGTTCCATTTCGAAAAGGAACAACAAAATGTGAAAGTGCAGAAGTGTTGTTCCAATCAAAAAGGAACAACAAAATGAAAATGCAGAAGTGTTCTTCCATTTCGAAAAGGAACAGCAAAATGTGAAAGTGCAGAAGTACTGTTCCATTCGAAAAGGAACAACAACTGTTCCATTTCGAAAAGGAACAGCAAAATGTGAAAATGCAGAAGTGTTGTTCCATTCGAAAAGGAACAACAAAATATGAAAGTGCAGAAGTGTTGTTCCATTAAAAAAGGAACAACAAAATGTGAAAGTGCAGAAGTACTGTTCCATTCGAAAAGGAACAACAGCTATTCCATTTCGAAAAGGAACAATAAAATGTGAAAAATGAAAAGAAAAATGGACAATCATAAAATGTAAGCATGCAAAAAAAACAAATTAGTTGTTCACGACATTGATGCTGAGGATGAGTTACACTTTGAATGAAGCAACACCTGAAACACAAAATATAAGAGAAATTAGAAAAGAAACAACAAAAAACAATATGTAAATAAATAAATTAAGTTACAACAACTATGATGTTATGTCAAAAAAATGATCTATTCGAAAAATGTTTTGGCAGCAAAGACATCACATGAATCTTCAAATGGAAATCAATTCTTCATTTCTTCTATTATGAATCCATTGGGTAATGAGTTGGATGAAATTCTTTTGTTTCATTTGAAATTTCTTTCAAGAATCACTTGTCCATAAATTGACATTCTTTTTCTCCTAGGACCCGCAAAAAACGAGTGTCTACTTGCAATAAAACATTAAATCATGGAGAAAGAGAGGTGCACGGCTCCCCTAATCCAAGAATTATGCAAAAACTAACAAGTAGTTACTTTGTAGAATAAATCCACGGAGAAAATAACAAAGTAAAATTTATTTGTCACTTGCGGGAGAGTAGTGGCCAATCATGCTAACCTGTAATGTTTTTATCATAACTTCTTTGTTTTTTGTCCAAATTGAGTGATTCAAAAGCCAAATGAGAGCTAATTCACAGTTTTATCTATAGTAGCAATAGGTTTTAAAAATTAAATGATATTATATTTCAATTTTAGTTAGAACAACCTGCATAACAGAGTCATTTTCGATTACCAACTTAGACCAACAGTTGATACTTCAAGCATAAATTTTTCGTTTGATGTTGGATTCGAATGATTCAAATTGGAAATGAAAGTATATTCATTTATTTATCTCCAATAGAAACAGGTTTTGAACACAAGAAGAATTGATAGGTCAAATACTATAAGGAACAACCGGAAAGACAGTTTTAAGGGTGCTGATTTACGATAGACAGTCAGCATTTTGATCATAAATTCCCCATACGATATCGAAAATAAGTGATTCAAATTGAATTGTAAACTATATTCATAGAAAAATCTACCATAGAAACAGGTTTTAAAAATTCATTCATTTAGGCCTCCAAAAACTGACTGTCCCAACTTTGTTCATGAGCTGCCCACTAGACACCCTGTTAATGCTTTGTTTCTAACTTTTTCGTTTCAAATCCAAATTGAGTGATTCAAATTGGGTTGGAAAGTAGACATCAAGGGCTAATTAGGACAGAAACATGTTTTAAAAATATTCACTTTTGGTCCCTCAAAACATGACTGTCCCAACTGTTTTTCCAGAAATCTCATCAAGCCCGCAAGCCAAAAAATGATATTCAAGCATTTTTTCATATTGATGATAAAAATGAATATAAGTGTTTGTAGAATTGTTATTTCTATTATAAATAATCTATATACACAAATGAATTGAAACATTTTTCATCGATGTTGATTTCGATAGCGTGTTGCAACAAAAAAAACAACTAGTTTTATAAATAAAAAAGATGTGTTTGTTTTATTTGTTTATTTATTTTATTTTCTCCACTATCCTACTCTTATTTGAGAATCGAATATGTTTATGTATAAGAGTATTTCCAGTGGAACCATTTTAGAAATAAGGCTTTACGTATACACATACCCAAATTTCAAAAAATGCATGTTCATAAAAATTAGGGTATGAGAAGCCAACTTCCCTTGAAAAGATGGTATCAAAAATTGTTGAAGTATGGAGTGATGATGCAAACACGTGATGGAGTGAAACCAATCTTCAATATATCCGTTACTTTCTTGATTTCCCATCATACCATGAAGTTCTTAAGCTTTTAAAATGGTTTGTTGGTGCAACCTAAAAGAAACCTCATTTTCTTCCATAGCTTCTACAATTTTTGAATTTGAAACATTCTCATCTCATTGTAAGTTTTCTCTAATGGCGCATGTGAGATAGAATGGGTGGGAAGGGTGGGTAAATTTTGCAGTTCAACATTGTAAGCATGTTTTACTGGTTTATTGTGGTGGGGGTGGAATTAGTTGAGCAAGAAATTCAAAAGTAGAAATGTGAGCCATTTCTTACCAT